>NEWO01000290.1:800759-822153 GCA_003013225.1 Phalaenopsis aphrodite
AATGGCCATGTCATTTTCATCTTGAAAAGCTGAGAATCTCTCAATTGAATCCAAAGGCTTCCAAGGTAGAAGTACCTCTTCCCAATTTTTGTAGGATAGTTGGAACGGACTGCAAAGTGAGAAAATTGTAGAAGGGTGTCCAAGCCGATAAGTTGATCCATGAACAATCAGGCCCAAAACCGACTTCACAATTATTGATCCAATGTCAATCGGCAGTCCCCTTTGGATGCAATAACTCAAAATAGAATTTTCTTTAGAAACTTTACCGATCTTCATTGTCGGCAACAATTTTACAGAAATGAAAAAGTGTCAATGTTTCGAAACGGGATTTAGGAGTGTCACAGAAAAACTAACATTCTCGTTTTCTCTTAATTCACAGTCGTCAGTTTTGTCCATTAAATATTGGTAAATTTCATTCATCTGGTTTCTCGTTGGGATGAAATTGGAATAGTGGCAGACAGGAATGTTCTCGAACATGTATAATTTGTTGATTCATGTAGGAGTGAAAGTGATCCATCTTCCTCGCACATAAACAATTCCCTAGTTGATTCCACATAAATTTGCATAAAATTCTTTTACCACAGGAACCACCACGTCGGCGGTAGTGTAACACAACACTTCCCATCTTTGCTGCACTATCGTTTCTTCAATTGTCGTCATGGGATTATTCAATCCGTGATTTACGAATCCTCGTTCCTTGATCAATCTTTTTTTTCGTGAGTAACTTGTTGAAGATTCATTGCGCTTCCGAACTAATAAACTTTTGCCGATTGAAAACTCGCATTCTGGGATTATCAGGGGAATTGGATGCCATAGGAATGAAATTAGTGGAGTTTCACTTCATTTTGTGTGGAAAATATGGACTAAGAATCGATATTCGGAGTTTAAAAGGATAACTCCCGCCCAAAAACTGCCAAAAACTGCCATTTGAACCCAAGTAACCACCATCTCACCGGTCTCGCCGTCGGCGGGGTCGAGGGCACCGTCAACAAGTCTCTGTATTAATTATGCCTAAACTATCAAGAAAAACACACCTTTAGCGGCGTCGAGGGTGGCGTCGAGGGCGCCGTCGGCGCCCAAGGTAAAAATTGCACAGTTTTGCTCTGGTTCGAATGTGTTCCAATTTTTGTCTATAGATCCAATTTTTATGATGATTCAAGGGTAAATAAGAGTAGTAGAGCTTAATACTACAACAAACTAATGATAAATTCAAATAAAAACTACTATAATTGCGATAAAAGTTAAGATAAATATGGGTTGCCTCCCAATAAGTGCTCGGTTTAACGTTGTCAGCCCGACCTATTCAGTTGTCATTCAGGTTGACTGATCATTAAAAGCTCTTTAAAATTTGGTCTTTTACCATCAAAATATGGTTTTAATCTGTGTCCATTTACTTTAAATCCATTCCCCGTCATCTGATCTTAAATCTCAACAGCTCCGTAAGTATAAACTTGAGTCACAGTAAAGGGTCCTAGCCAACGAGACCTCAATTTCCCAGGAAATAACTTCAGCCTAGAGTTCTAAAGCAAAACTTCTTGTCTTGGTTCAAAGTTCTTTTGGTTAATCTTCCAATCATGCCATAACTCTAGTTTCTCTTTATAAATTATGTCATTATCATAAGATTCATTTCTTAATTCTTCCAATTCATTTAATTGTAACAATCTCCTCTTACCAGCATCTTTCAAATTATAATTGAATTCTTTAATTGCCCAATATGCTTTATGCTCCAATTATACTGGCAAGTGACTAGTTTTTCCAAAAATCAGTCTATAAGGAGTCATTCCAATATGAGTTTTATAAGCAGTCCTGTAAGACCATAATGTTGTATCCAATCTAGTAGACCGATCTACTCTACTAGGGTTTACAGTCTTTTCAAGTATTTGTTTAATCTCTCTATCAGCAACTTCAGCTAACCCATTGGTTTGAGGATGATAGGCAGTAGAGATTCTATGAATAATATTAAAATTTTCTATCAATCTCTGAATATATTTATTCCTAAAATGGGATCCTCCATCAGTGATAATCATCATAGGCATTCCGTATCTAGTGAAAATATTTTTCATTAAAAATCTTGAAACACTTTTAGCGTTACAACGAGGTAAAGCTTGTGCTTCGATCTACTTAGAAATATAGTCCACTGTAATTAATATATATAAGTTCCCAAATGAAGGAATAAATGGTCCCATAAAATCTAATCCCCAAACATCAATGATCACAACTTCTAACACGAATACCAGAGGCATTTAATTTCTTCTAGATATATTACCTACTCGTTGACATCGATCACAAGTTTTTATGTAACTATAAACATCTCTAAAGATAATAGGCCAATAAAATCCAGCTTGTAAAATTTTATAAGCAGTTTTATCAATTCCAAAATGTCCTCCAAATTCAGAATCATGGCATTTCTAAATGATTAGCTTTGTTTCTTCATAAGGTACACATCTTCTCATAATCAGATCCTTACATTGTTTATATAAATAAGGCTCATCCCAAAAATATGCTTTCGCATCATGATTGAATTTCATTTGTTATTGCAATGTCAGCATAGGTGACAAAATATCACTTACAATATAATTAACAATATCAGCATACCATGCTATTTTCCACTCATAAATATTATAAAGTTGTTCATCGGGAAAACTGTTTGTAATTTCAATATCAGTGTCAGATAATTCATGATTTTTTAATCTTGACAAATGATCAGCAATTTGATTATCAGTTCCCTTTCTATCAATAACCACAAGATCAAATTCTTACATCAAAAGTATCCATCTAATCAACCTTGGTTTGGCATCCTTCTTTTGCATCAGATATTTAATAGCAGAATGATCAGTATGCACAACACATTTAGCTCCAATTAAATAAGATCTGAATTTATCTAAAACATATACAATGGCCAGTAACTCTTTTTCAGTGACAGTATAATTAATTTGTGCATCATTAAGAGTTTTACTAGCGTAGTATATAACTTTAAAAATCTTTTCATACCTTTGTCCAAGAACAACTCCAATAGCATAATCACTAGCAACACACATCAGTTCAAATGGTTTCTCCCAGTTAGGTGAAACTATAATAGGGGTTGTGATTAATTTTTTCTTTTAATAACTCAAAGGCATTTAAACAGCTTTCAGTAAATTCAAATTTCTTGTCCTTTTCTAAAAGTTGGCATAGAGGTTTGGTAATTTTTAAAAAATCTTAAATAGATCGCCTGTAAAATCCAACATGTCTAAGAAAACTCCTAACCTCTCTTACATTAGTAAGAGGTGTTAGTTTAGATATAACTTAAATTTTTGCAGGGTCTGCTTCCACACCATCTTTCAAAATTTTATGCCCTAATACAATTCCTCCTGCAATCATAAATTGACATTTCTCCCAATTTAGAACTAAATTAATTCTTTCGCATAACTTTAAAGCTTTTTCAACATAATTTAAGCATTTGTCATATGATGTTCCAAATACAGAGAAATCAGCCATAAATACTTTTAATCCATCATCACTTAATTTACTAAATGTGGACATCATACATCTCTAGAATATTGTAGGTGCATTACATAATCCAGAAGACATTCTTCAAAAAACAAAAGTTCCAAAAGGACTAGTAAATGTTGTCTTTTCTTGATCCTCGAAAGCAATAGAATTTTGATGGTAACCGGTATATCCATTCAAAATAGGTATTAATTCATTATTTTCTTTTGTCTCAACAGTCACTCCTCCTTTCTTAGGAACATAACGAATTGAACTTAACCACACACTATCTGAAATAGAATATATAATTCCAGTGTCTAACCATCTCAAAATTTCCTTCTTAACTACTTCTTTCATCATTGGATTTAATCTCCTTTGTGGATCAACTCTTGGTTTATATTATTCATCTAATATAATTCTGTGCATACGGATTGAATGACTGATTCCCTTAATATCAGCTAAGGTCCAACCAAAAGCTTTCTTATATCATTTCAATGTATCTAACAGTCTTTGCTCTTGCTGATCATTTAATTTTGAAGATATAATAGCTGGTAATGTAGATGAGTCTCCCAAAAACACATACTTTAGGTGGCTAGGCAGTACTTTCAACTCAAGTTCGTGTGGTTTTATAATTGAGGGAAATAGATTCTTATCAGCATTTTCCGTATCCAACATCTCAAATCTTTCCTAAAAATAATCTAATTCTTCATTTTCTAATTCGTCCAGAATAACTTCATCACTCTCTTCAAATTGTTCTTTCTCTTCAAAATGTTCTTTAAATTGTTCTTTCAATAGATGTTCACTAATTTCCATGCAAAAACATTCATTATCTCTTTCAACAGCAGGGTATTTCATAGATTTCACAATGTTAAAATTCACTTCTTGATCATTAACTCTCATAGTTAATTCTCCTTTTTGAACATCTATCATAGCTTTTCCAGTAGCTAAAAATGGTCTCCCTAAAATAATAGGTATTTCTTTATCTTCCTCCATATCTAAAACAATGAAATCCACAGGAAAGATAAATTTATCCACTTTTACTAACACATCTTCTATAACTCCCTTAGGATATGTAACTGAACGATCCGCTAACTGAAGAGTTACAGAAGTAGGTGAGACTTCTCCTAATCCTAATCTTTTGAAAATTGATAGAGGCATAAGATTAATGCTGGCTCCCAAATCACATAAAGCTCTTCCATAGAATTTTTCACCGATAGCACACAATATAGTGAAACTACCATATCTTTTAATTTTTTAAGAAGCTTTTTCTGAATAATTGCACTAAACTCTTCGCTAAGTGCAACAGTTTTGTTATCCGTGAACTTCCTTTTGTTGTTCAGAATATCTTTCATAAATTTCATATAGTTGGGCATTTGCTCTAAAGCTTCTACGAAGGGAATATTCCCCGTTAACTTCTTAAGAATTTCTAAAAATTTAGAAAATTATTTATTCTGTTTATTTTGCTTCAATCTTTGAGGAAATAGTCGTGGAGGTTTCTCCACAGTAATTTTCATTGGTGTTAATGGATACTTTAAATTTGGGTACTCATGATCTTTTTCTTTTTCGGTATCTACTTTCTCTTTTTCAATTTCTGTTTCTTTTTGCACTCTTGTCTCCAATTATTTTCCACTTCGTAATTGTATCACTTTGATTTGTTCTTTTCGTTGATCTTTAGGATTTGGTTCCATAGTATTAGGAAAAGTTCCCAATGTTTGGTTACTAAGCGCAGTAGAGATATGCCCTAATTAACTTTCAATATTCTTAATAGCACTTCCTTGATTTTGTAATTTTTTTCCCTGAATTTGTAATTGATTTCCTTGATTTTGCAATTGTTGACCCATGTTTAATATCAGCTCTTCCATATACAACTTCTTCTCCTGAATTTGAGTGTTATTGTTAAATCTTGGAGGATTAGAAGGTCTATAGTTAACATTTCCTTGGTTAGATGAATTTCCTAATGAGTTCACTAAGTTGTTTGCCCATTGTTGAATTGTAGAAGAATTTTTATTCCAATTAAAATTTGGATGATTCTTCCAACCTGGGTTATAATAGTTCGAATAAGGGTTGTTGGGTTTATTAGTAGCATTTAAAGTCTCATATGAAGGTTGAACATCCACAGATTTCCTAGATGAATTCTCTTCCATCATAAGAGGTGTTTGAGAATAATTCATCCCATAATGATCTAATTTCTTTAATATTGCAACAAACTGCAAAGCTAACATAGATATTGCATCAGAATCATGGATTCTAGCTACTCTTTCAGGATTTACCCGTTCAGAGGGCCATTGAATATTGTTGGTAGCCATCTCTTCTATTAATGAATAAGCCTCATCAAAAGGTTTTGAAATTAACGAACCACTAGCCGTAGCATCTATAATCGATCTAAGAGATCCCACTAATCCATTATAAAAAGTTTGAATTATCAACCAAGCTGGTAATGAATGATGAGAGAATTTCCTAAGAAGATCTTTAAATCTCTCCCAAGCTTCATGTATTGACTCTCCATCAATCTGACATAACGATGTTATGTCATTTCTAAGTTTAGCAGTTTTGTATGGAGGGAAATATTTGGATAGAAATTTCTATGACAATTCTCCCCAAGTTCTAATAGATCCTAATGCTAACGAATTTAACCACATTTTAGCCTTATCACTTAGTGAAAAAGGAAAAAGTCCAAGTCTAACAACATCGTTTGATACTCTATCATATTTAAAAGTAGCACACAGTTCTAAAAAACTAACGACGTGTAAGTTAGGATCTTCATTTAGTGTACCTCCAAATTGATTATTCTGTATCATTTGGACAATAAATTGTTTAAGCTCAAATAAATTAGCAGCTACATCAGGATTTTGGATAGATAAGTGAATTTCATCTGCTGTAGGATTTGTATAATCTCGTAGGGGTCTAGGTTGGTGTTCATTCTCTATTTCTTGATTATTCATATTGTTTTCCATTGTATCAAAATTTCTAGGTTCTCTTCTCAATCTTCTAATCTTTCTAACATTGCATTCTAATTCTGAATCGTAGGGTATAAGATTTTAAGGTCCAAATTTATGCATACAATTTGAAATTAGTACACAATATCATAATTAACTAAATATAAATATAAGTTGCAATTTAAGTAAAAATTTTTGAATAATCCTAATTTGTCCGTTACTCTAATTGTGAATTTTGTTACTCACTCCCCGACAGCGGTGCCAAAAACTTGACCGCGACTTTATATATGCTTAAAAATATAAGTATTTAATACTGCTGATAACAAATTTACTTCCTCAGCAACTATACCAAATTCTTTAATAACAGTTATAGATTAGATGAATATGAACGAAATAAATATTCAATAATTATAAATTCACACTTATCAACACAAGTATACATATCGCTCAAGTAATAAAGGGCTCTAATGGAGTCCTATATATCAATCCCACAGGGAGTAAGTTTAGAACTACGAACTAAGATTTTAGAACTAAAATAGTCTATCACTCTAAAATCTCCAATTCTACACCCGATAATACTATTTCCCTATTTATTTGCACCCAACTTCCAAGCGCTTTGAACTCCCTGAATCTTGGATGTAATCTTCACTTTAGTTGTAAAACTCAACTTATTTTAACAAATCAGTTGGCCAGATTGAAAGTAAATGAAGATCAAAGTGAAAAAATCATCATAATTTCTTAAACATTTTAATGGCTTCACCAATTCAAATCACCATTTCACAAATCTCGAGACAAGGAGTAAGACAAAGAAAACTACTTAGATTTCATGGGGAAAAGACAACAAAACTTGGAATTCATATACAAAATAAAATTCATACAAACTACAACAAGTAAATAACTTATCTCTAAATTCTTCCCAAGAAAACTCCTCGAAGTCCTTTAAATCTCTTCCTTTCTTTACAGCACACAGAATTCCTTTTTGAAACCGCAAGGAGGAAGAAATCTCTAACTTTCCCGCCACTTTTACAATCTCTCGAAGAATTTCTCACAATTTTTACAAACTATTGGAACCTTTCTAACCTCCAGGAACTCTCCAGGACTTCCAGGCTCTTTTAATTTTTAGCCAAAATAGTCTTTTAAGTTGTGGATGAGCTTTCCCAAGAGTTTCCTAAGCATCCCTTCAAAATTTGGTCTTATCCAAAGCCTGATTGGGCATAACCGTCGAGCTCGCCGTCGACGGCCTTGAGGGCGCCGTCGACGGACCTTCTTAATGAATTAATTCTGGAGTCTCGAGAAAATCTCACCGTCGACAGGGTTGATGGCGTCGTCGACGGGGTTGATGGCACCGTCGGCGCTCTAGTTCAATTCTTCACATTTTGGTCCTTTTCGCTCTAAATTTGCTCATTTTTGCATCTCTTTGCTCCGATGACGCTAGTTTATCATTCCTGCAACAAAACATAAAAAATATCTTTCTTTAATGTGCAATATCATCAAAAATAGTGTAAAATATGTATGAAAATCTCAACATATTTTCCTCTTGTCGGTTGGTATGTTATTTTATAGGATATAATATCAGTAACAATAAAGTTCACATTGTCAACATACCACGGAACACACCACTCGTTAATAGTGAACAATTCATTTTCAAAACAGAGTGGTTTTCTAATTCAAGCCCTAACAAATTATTAGCAATTTGATTTTCAAACCCCTTTCGATCTACTATTGCAAAATCAAATTCTTGTAAAAGAAGAATCCATCTTATAAGTCTAGGTTTAGCATCCTTCTTTTTAATTAAATACTTAATAGTAGAATGATCTGTATGCACTATACAATGAGTTCCAATTAAATATGATCTAAATTTATCAAAAACATATACTATTGTTAATAACTCCTTTTCAGTTTTTGTATAATTAATTTGAGTTTCATTAAGAGTTTTACTAGCATAGTAAATAACTTTGAAATTTTTATCATATCTTTGTCCTAAAACAGCTCCTGTAGCATAATTACTAGCATCACACATCAATTCAAAAGGTCCTTCCCAGTTTGGTGAAACTATATTGGTGTAGTGATTAATTTTTCTTTTAATAATTTAAAAACTCTTAGGCATTTCTCATCAAAATTGAAAATTGCGTCTTTCTCTAATAATGACATAAAGGCTTAGCAGTCTTTAAAAAGCCTTTAATATATCATTTGTAGAATCCAACATGTCCTAAAAAAACTCCTAATTTCTCTTACATTTATTGGATAAGGTAAATTAACGATCACTTGAATTTTAGTAGGAACTACTTCCATACCACTTTCTGATATTTGATGACCTAATAAAATTCCTCCTGCTACCATAAATTGACATTTTTCCTAATTAAGGACTAAATTTGTTTCTTCACGACACTTAAGAACTTTAGATAAATGTTCTAGACATAAGTCAAATGAAGTTCCAAACACTGAAAAGTCTTCCATAAAGCCTTCAATCCCTTTTTCAATTAAATCACAAAAAAATGTCATCATACATTTTTTAAATGTAGCAGGGGCATTACATAAACCAATGTGCATTCTTCAAAAAGTAAAAGTACCATAAGTACTGGTAAACGTTGTTTTTTCTTGATCCTCAGGAGATATTTGAATTTGGTGATAACTAGTATATCCATCCAGAAAATAAAAGTATTTATGCTCAGCTAGTCTATCCAGCATTTGATGGTAATATAAAATGATCTTTCTTAGTGGCAAGATTTAATTTTCTATAATCAATGCATATTCACCACCTTGTAACTTATCTAGTAGGTATTAACTCATTATGTTCATTTACAATTGCAGTTACTCCTTCTTTCTTAGGAACGCAAAAAATTAGACTAACACATGCACTATCTGAAATAGGGTAGATAATTCCAGCATCTAACCACTTTAAAATTTCTTTCTTAGCAACTTCTTTCATAACAGGATTCAGTCTGCTTTGCGGATCAGTCATGGGTTTCTAGTTCTCTTCCATTCAAATTCTATGCATACATATTGAAGGACTGATTCCTTTAATATCAGTAATTGTCCATCCAAAGACTTTCTTAAAACTTTTCAAAATTTTCATCAACCTTTCCTCTTCTTCCATTGTTAATTTTGAGGAAATTATAACAGGTAAAGTAGAGGAATCTCCTAAAAAGGCATATTCTAAATGATCAGGAAGTAACTTATAGTTCTAAAAAATTTTCAATAGATGGACAAAATGATTTATCTTTGTTTATCGTGTCCAAAACTTCAAAACTTTCTCAAACAT
Source organism: Phalaenopsis aphrodite (assembly GCA_003013225.1). Lineage (NCBI taxonomy): Eukaryota > Viridiplantae > Streptophyta > Magnoliopsida > Asparagales > Orchidaceae > Phalaenopsis > Phalaenopsis aphrodite. The sequence continues at coordinate 810,426 of NEWO01000290.1, forward strand.
AGTTTGAATTTTCCTTAAAAAGATCTTCATATTGATTTAATTCCTCTTCTTGCTCAGATTCCAAATCTTTTTCTTCAAATTTTTCATCATAATTAGTCTTGAAATGACATTCACTTAGATATCTTATTCCATTCCAAAACATTCATAATCTTTACATTTTGCAGGGTATTTCATTGATCTTGAATTGCTAAAAGTAACAGTTTGATTATAGACGCTCATTGTTAATTCTAATTTTTGCACATCTATCATTTCTCTTCTTGTAGCTAGGAAAGGTCTCCCCAAAATTATTGGTATCTCTTTATCTTCCTCCATATTTAACATAATGAAATCAACAAGAAAGATAAATTGATCCACTTTCACTAAGACATCTTCTATAACTCCTTTAGAGTATGTTATCGAACGATCTGCTAACTGCAGAGTTATAGTGCTTCTAATCTCAATCTTTTAATTATTGATAATGACATAAGGTTAATGCTTGCACCTAAATCACATAAAGCTTTCCTATAAAATCTTTCTCCTATTTCACATGGAATTGTAAAGCTACCAGGATCTTTAAGCTTTTCATGAAGCTTCTTCTGAATTATCACACTGCACTCCTCACTAAGTGCAACAATCTCATAATCTTCAAACTTCCTTTTTTATTGAGAATATCCTTCATATACTTTACATAGCTCGGCAATTGTTCTAAGGCTTCAGCAAATGGAATATTAATTATAAGCTTCTTCAATATTTTCAAAAATTTTGAAAATTGCTTATCCAACTTCTGCTGATGAAGTCTTTGAGGAAATGGAGGTGGTGGTTTTTCCAAATCAATTTTTAGCAGAGAAATAGGTCTATCAGAATATTTTGTAGCGTCCTCTTTTGATTCTCCAATTTCTTCTCTCTCTCTACTTCAATTTCTTTTTGAACCCGACCTTCCAACTCTCTTCCTCTTCTAAGTTGAATTGCTTTTACTTGTTCTTTATTTTGGTCTTTTAGATTTGATTCAGTATTACTAAGAAGTGTTCCTTGGGATCTATTACTTAATGAATTTGTTATTTGCCCAAGTTGATTCTCGATATTTCTAATTGTAGCTCCTTGACTTTGTAATTCATTTCTCATTTGTAACACCTCTTCTTCTATAGACAACTTCTTCTCCTTAAACTGTGTATTACTATTGAAACCTGGAGGATAAGTAGATCTATAATTATTATTCCCTTGGTTTTTCCAGTTTCTTAATGAGTTTCCTTGGTTGTTACCAAATTGCTGATTATTATCACCCAAAGTGTTATTCCAGTTAAATTTGGGATGGTTCTTCCAACCTGGGTTATAATAATTGGAATATGGGTTATTTTTCTTATTATTTATGACATTCAAAGTTTCTAATGATGCTTGAGAATCTACCATTTGGCCTAATGAATTCTCTTCAATCATGGAAATTGGTTGAGAAAAATTCATTCCAAATTAGTCTAACTTCCTTGAAATTGCAGCAACTTGATTTGCTAACATGGTAAATGCATCAGTTTCATGAATGTTGGTTACTTTCTTAGGATTTACCCTCTCAGAAGGCCATTAAAAATTATTAATAGTCATTTCTTCAATTAAAGCGTAGGCGTCATAAAATGGTTTTGACATCAATGAACCACCTGCAACGGCATCAATAATTTATTTTAAGAGATCCAACTAATCCATTATAAAAATTTTGAATTATTAACCAATCTGGATTAGCATGGTGTGGACACTTTCTTAAGAGTTGTTTAAATCTTTCTCATGCTTCATAAATAGATTCCCATCAAAATGAATAAAAGATGTAATATCATTTCTAAGCTTCACAGTTTTTAATGGTGGAAAATATTTAGCAAGGAATTTTGTGCTAAATCACCCCATGTTTTGTTAGATCTAGGTGCAAATTAATTCAACCACATCTTAGTTTTATCCCTCATCGAAAAAAAAAATAACCTAAGTCTTATGACATCATCTGATACACCGTCGTATTTAGATGTAGTGCACAATTCTAAAAAATTAGCAAGATGTAAATTTTGATCTTCAGTTGGCGATCCCCCAAACTGATTATTTGATATCATTTGGATAATAGCAGGTTTAAGCTCAAATGAATTAGCCACTACAATAGGGTTTTGAATACTGCAATGAAGTTCATCTACAGTAGGGTTGGCATAATTTCTTAAAGATCTAAACTCTTGATGAATTTCAGCATTTTGATTATTTTGATCTGTCATTTTTATAATTTTTTTGGATTTTTCAAAATATAGATTTCTTTTTTCTCTGACTTTTCTAATAGTTCTTTATAGTTCAGAATCGTAGGACACTAGCCCTTCAGAACCTGAACTATGAATACACTATCATAAAAAAATAAAATAAAATTCAAAACACGCACGAAAAATAAGATACAATACTTAAAGTTTAAATAAAATAAAATAGAAATTTTGCTTTTAATTCCCCAGCAATGGCGCCAAAAACTTGATACCTTGATACTGCTAATATGCAATGTACCTTGATACTGCTAATATGCAATGTACCTTGATACTGCTAATATGCAATGTACAATAATAATTCAGATTATATTTCACTTATATTTCATTACTTTGCAACAAAACAAAAAACTTGATCCTGAAGAAAAATACGAATTTAACTTTTAATTTATATATATTGTGATTCTACATAAGTATTCGTATCGTTATCAAGTAATATAGAACCTTTTTATAAAGACCTGAATATCAAACCCATAGAGAATTTATACAATATGCACTTTTAGAAAACTTTCTATTTTTAGAAAGATAATTACTTAAACTGAATATATTTTGCAGTAATAAAAATTCAAATATTTTTGGTATTTTTGATATTTTGACAAAACAGTAACAACTTAAAAAGATAACTAGAGTTTTGTAGATGAAAAACATTTAATTAGAAAAATATCTTTCTTCTATCATGAATCAGTAATAAGTATAGGAATTCTATTATGGAATTATACAAATTGTGTTGTGTCAAATATGAGCAATAATATTCTTTACCCTTACTAGAGTTGTTATAAAGAACATTTGCTAATTTAAAGTTTATATAATTTTGAAGACCGGCTAGGTAGAGAAGATATTAGCTTTCACTCTAGAGTTCCGTCAATTCCCTCCACTTAGGGGCTGACAACTCCTATCAGAGCCTAAAACAATAAACCAAGTTGGGGGCTTTAACCTGTTACTTTAAAGTCCTCGAAAACTACACCCTTCAATGAATATTTCCCTATTTATTTTTACTCAATCATATGAACTACATTCTCATTCATACAACCTCATGTAATTACATACCAGCCTCGTTCTTACATGTTTCCAATTGTTGACTAAGACAATACCAGCCTGGTTCTTACATGTTCTTACAACAAATTTGAACATCAGGATTGGCCAAATGAAGAAGTAAATGAAGTGTATGGATTTAAATCATCACAATTTCTTCCAACATTAAAGATCAATAAACTCCACAATTTCCATCCAAAACTTAATTATTTATCATTTTAAGAAGAAAGATAAAGAACACTACTCAAAATCCATGGAGAAAATAAAACCACACTTTAGTTTAAAAGTAGAAATCTTTGTCAAATCAACAATAAGTCACAATTAAAACCAAAAGTAGTCTCAAAGAAAAAATATAAAAACATATCTCAAGTTTTCCATCAAACTCTTGAAGTTCCTTTGAATCTCTTCTCTTTACAATCACTCAAAATAAACTAACAAAAAGAATAAAATAAAAATAAAAGTGGTGCCTCAAAATCTCTTCGAACTAATTCCCCAAATGAGAACTTTCAAAACTTTCCAATACTTTCAGGACTCTTTTCAAAGTCCTCTCTTCTTTCTTTTATAGTTTTCCAGGAGGTGCCTTTGATACTCTTCAAAATATATCCCAATTTGATGTATTTCGCAAAGAGATGCATCCTTTCATGATAATTTTTGTCTATGGTGGTTATAACCACCTATTAAGCGAATGGGTGCCTCAAAAACCTCTTCAAAATTTACAAAAATCGACTTTACTTGTCTAGTAATTGCCACTGCGCTTAAGCGTGAGACCTCTGGCGCTTAGGCGCGACTTTCTTTGTTTAACCCACGCATCCGGTGCTTAGACGCCAAAACTCATTTGCACATTTTTCAAATTTTTACTCCAAATTTGATCATTTTCACTCCTTTAAGCATTTTTCACCCTTTTTACCTGTATCTGCAAGAAAAACACAAAAATACCTTCCATTAAAGCACAATATCTCAAAATTAGGTATAAAAATGTGTCTAAAAATATTATATATTTTAGCTGTATCATCAACCACCATGTATGAGCTATGAACCAATGAGATCCCCATTTGGGTCCTCCAAGTACTGGTCTTAACTAAACCTTAGCCTGGGGCTAGTGGGTTTAGGGGACCATCTACTTGAGTCTCCCAAAAGATGAAGGGATCAAATTCAATAATTTTTTGTTTGGGGTTGTGAGTGATTATGGGTGAGAGTGAGTGTAGGTGTGTGAACTAGCTTCAGACCAACACCTAGGGCTAACCCTAGACAGTCCTATGGGAGCTCTCCTTCAGATCCTCCAAACTGACCCAACCTACTAAGTGCTAGAGGTTAGGACCAATATGTTGAAGTTTAAGTTGAACAAGGAGGAGTGTATAATTGCTAAAGGTGAGGGTCCCTTTTATAGTTTTCTAAGAATAGTCAAAAGCGAAGTCCTATGGCTAGACCTTAGGCAACTAAAGAGGGGAGACTAAACCTCAACAAAAAAATGAGGTCAACAAATGCATATAAAACCTGCTAAGAAAGAGTTAATTACAATACATTTAGCAGTATACTAAAATTAATGACAAAACTAAACTATATTTCAGAAATGAAAATAGTCTTACAAACTACAGTTCACAACTGAACATAACAACAAAATAGAGTCTCACAATCTAACAAATAGTCTCAACAATATAAAAAAACAAACAACATAATAATAAAGTACAATAAAAAATAAACTAAAAAAAATTGAATCACCAATCATCATCATCTTTCTCTTCTACATCCAAATTCTGCCACTGATATGGAGTAAAAATAGGGTGAGTATGAAATTGAACTGAAGGATCACCCTTCATGTATCTCAGCAACACATCATCATAAGCAGCGTCATATTTGAACTTTTGTTGTATCAAATCATCAGTGTGAGCATTTGTGGCATCCATGTTTTGCAACCTATGATCCATTCTTAAGATATCTCCCTGCTGGATCATCATCTGGTCCAATAGTTCTTGAAGAGTAGGATCCCTAGAAGTAGGGGTCCTCGAAGTAGAAGGAATACCTCTGGTCTTACTTCCATATCTCCAATCAACATGAGATTCATATGTCTTTATATTGGTAGGCCTAATAGATTTTAGAGGCTTAATCCTCTCTTTCACATGTCTAAAATCAACTCCTGCCTGTTCACAGAGTATAAAAATAAGTTTAAGGTGTGTCAAACCACTAGTGGTCTCTCCCAAAGCAATAGATACAATTTTCATATAGATAATAAAGCCTACATTAATCCTCATCAGCTGCTGAATACAGAAGTTCAGGATGGCTCTATCCTTGGTCACCTGACTATGATGATTTGTTGGAATCATTCTTACAAAAATAAAGTAGTGTCAGGCCTTACATATTACATTAAGCATAGAAAGAGGAAAGTTTACCTTAACACCTTTTTTGACTTTTCAGGTCCCTCTTCCATCAGTAAGAAAGAAAATAACTTCATCTTAGGCCTCATTAGTAGCAGAAAATGATTTATACTAGCAACTGCAAACATCTTCCAACTGATAAAACTTATTAATTTTTCTTAGAGAAAACTTCAACATTTTCCCATGAACAAAAACAAAGTCGTTAGAAGCTTCATTAAAGTTGGCATAAAATTCCATCACTAGACCAATAATTGCTTCGGCAGTAAAATAATAGAAAATTTCCCACTGCCGAGCATTGATTAATCGCTCGACTTCTCCACCCAAATTTTTAAAACCACGATACAGAATTACTTTTTTATGCTTAACTAGACTATTGAATCGAGCACTAGCCCTGAAGCTAACAAATTTTTATTCATCATAATCTACTTTTATTTTTCCTTTGCTCTTTCTTGGTGCCATGGGAAATCTAGAGAAAAAATGAAAAATTTGAATAGATTCCAAAAATTCTGAAAATCACAAAGTAAAGTGCTTTATACTTAAATCTACTAAGTAAGAGTTCTTCATCAAAGGATTTTCTCAAAATCTCTCAAAAAATTTCAAATTTTTTTGATCTCAGCAATGTGAGATAAATCCTTGGTGAAAATCAAAATTTTTAGTTCAAAGTGTAGCTCTTAGCTAGAGAAGATGAAATCTAAAGTTCCTTTTGCCTTAAAATCGCCTTAAATTCAAGCAAATGCAAGCCCTAGGAACAAAAAGCAATGATTGAAGGTGAATCAAAGGGTAAAAATGGCGGTTTACGGTCAAAATCTTGAATTTTAAAGGGTAAAGGCTATTCTCGGGTCGAGGACGCTGTCGGTGCCCATGCAGGCGCCGTCGGCGCCCATGCAAGCACCGTCGGTGCTGAAAGCCTAAAAATTCCATTTTTCAATTTTTTTCATTTTCAATTTCCTTTCAATTTTCTTCAAAGTCTTTTTGGTATTTTTAAACACAAACTTTTATCTAACAATAATTCACAAACAAACATTTTCATAAACAATCATTTTCACAAACAACAACAAAATAACTTTTACATATGAAAATGCACTTTTACAAACACATTTTTCTAATCTCACTTTCACACATACTAAAAAAACTAAATTATAAATCAGCATCAAAATCAAGCCACCACACTAAACGCTAACACAAAACTATACACACAATCAAAGTTCATAATTCTAAAGCAAAGCAAACTAAATCAAATCCACACAATCACATTAAGTACATAAGGATTTTAAACTAGTAGAGAGAGTCCAAATTCTTTAATTATGTTGCCTCATCTTCAGTGCTTTCTTCTCCTCTAATATCTCCCATAGACTGGTAATGAACATACAGATTGTAGAAGGATCAGTACGGGAATTGATAAGTTGAATTTTCTTCGATCCATCTTTTTTCTGTAAACATCTGCACTAATCCCGCTTAAAATGTTTCAATATGATCAAAATTCTCTTTCATCCTCCAATCTAGGTGATCAAATAGGTACTTATGATCTCCTATTGCATTTGTAATAATATGAAGTTCTCTTTCAATTTTCTTCAATTTCTTATCCACAGTAAGTGAACTTCCAACTATTGGTGGCATCAGTGGAATTGAAGCATGTGATGAATTATCTAAGATAGTATCTAATGCTTGATTCCCATTCCCAACATATTTATCATCAATAGGAATCATGGGCCGCCAAGGTAATAAAACTTTTTCCCAACTTTCATATAGAACTTGAGATTGCTGCAAAGTAGGAAAATTATGGAAGGATTCCCAAGTTCATAAATTGGACCATTCATAATAGTACACATAACAGGTTTAAATATGATAGATCATATATCAATCCGGTTTTCCTTTTGAATGCAATAATTTAAAATAGCACTTTCTTTGGTGACTCTACTATTCTTCATGGTAGAGAGTAATTTTGCAAAAATAAAGAAATGCCACTGCTTTGATATTGGATTAAGTAATAAAGCAGAGAAACTAACATATCATTCATCTCGCATTTCCCAAATATCACTTTTATCTGTCAGAAAATTATAGACATATTGCATCAAATCTCTGGTAGGGATGAAATTTGTATAATGACAGATTTGAATGTTTTCTATCATATACAACTCATTGATTCGTGTAGTAGTAAATGGTACAGCCTTACCTCATATGAAGATAACTTCTTGGGTAATTCCATGTAAATTGGCATAGAATTCCTTCACTACTGATACAACAACTGCAGAGGTAATGTAGCTTAGAACTTCTCATCACCTTTGTACAATGACTTTATCAATCAGAGAACTTGGATTAATCAATCTGTGATTGACAAAGCCTCTCTCCTTGATAAGCCTCTTCTTTGTAATAACTTTGTCGTGTATTCTTTGTGCGTCAAAACAGTCAAACTTTCTTCTATTGAAAACTCCATACCTGGAAGTATTTCTAGATTTGGAGGTCATGAAATTCAAAAATAGGAGGTTTTTAGTCGTCCAAGGCAGTTTTTAGGACTTGAAAAATACCTCTGGGTGGTTATCACAAAGCAAAATCCCGCGAAAGTCTGCCAAAATCCACAAAAACTGTCAAGCTGCTATTGACATCGGTGCTCCAAATGGCACTGTCGGCACTTTGGTCTGTCTGCGGGCGCCGTCGGCGCCAGAGGTCAAAATTGCTTTTTTTCATGTTTTTAATCTATTCGATTCCAAATTTTCCTCTAATACTAAAATTTGTCTTAATTTATAATATATAAAATTTTGTGGTATTATTATCTATTAATATATAAACACTTATCAAACAAAATAGGAATGCATAGATATATATATTTATATATGGGTTGCCTCCCATTAAGCGCTTAGTTTAACGTTGTCAGCCCGACATACCATTTGATTAGTTGGTTGACTTAACATTAAAACTATTTTAAATTATGGTATGTGCCCTTCATAATAATGTTTCAATCGATGTCTATTAACTTTAAATATTTTTTCAGTGTTAGGATCTTTAATAACAACAATTTCATAATGATACACTTTAATCACCTTAAATGGTCCGAACCATCTGGATTTCAGTTTTCCTATAAATAATCTTAATCTTGTATCATACAATAAAATTTCTTGTCTAGGTTCAAACTTCTCTTTATATATTTTTGCTTTCTCATATATTTTGTTTCTAATCTCCTCAAGTTCGTTGAGTTACAAAAATATTTTCTCACCAGCGTCCTTTAAATTAAAATTAAATTCTTTAATAGCCCAAAATGCTTTATGCTCCAATTGTACTGGTAGATGGCATGTGTTTTCAAAAATAATTCTATGTGGGGACAATCCTATGGGAGTCTTAGAAGTAGTTTTAATTTTCAATTTTCTCCAAAGTCTTTTTAGTATTTTTAAACACAAATTTTTATCTAACAATAATTCACAAACAAACATTTTCAAAAACACAACAACAAACTAACTTTTATATATGAAAATACACTTTTACAAACACATTTTTCTAATCTCACTTTCACATATACTAAACAAACTAAATTATAAATCAGTGTCAAAATCAAGCCACAACACTAAATGCTGACACAAAACTATACACACAATCAAAGTTCAGAATTCTAAAGCAAAGCATACTAAATCAAATCCACACAATCACATTAAGTACATAAGTATTTTAAACTTCTAGAGGGAGTCCAAATTCTTTAATTATGTTGCCTCATCTTCAGTGCTTTAGCCACCTCTGATATCTTCCATTGAATGGTAATGAACGTACAAATTGTAGAAGAGTGTGTACGAGAATTGATCAGTCAAATTTTTATCGATCCATCTTTTTTCTTTAAACATCTGCACTAATCCTGCTTCAAATGCTCCAGTATGATCAACATTCTCTTTCATCTTCCAATCTAAGTGATAAAAAAGGTACTTAAGATCTCATATTGTATTCGTATGAATCTGATGTTCTCTTTCAATTTTCTTCAATTTATTTTCCACAGCAAGTGAACTTCCAACTGTTGGTGGCATCAATGGAATTGAAGCATGTGATGAATGATCTAAGATAGTATCCAATGCTTCATTCCCATTCGCAACATATTTATCATCAATAGGAATCATGGGCTCCCAAGGTAATAAAACTTTTTCCCAACTTTCATATGGAATTTGAGATTGACTGCAAAGTAGGAAAGTTGTGGAAGGATACCCAAGTCCATAAATTGGCCCCTTTATAATAATACCCATAACAAAGTTAAATATGATAGATCTTATATCAATGGGTTTTCCCATTTGAATGCAATATTTCAAAATAGCATTTTCTTTGGTGACTCTACTAATCTTCATGGTAGGGTGTAATTTTGCAGAAATGAAGAAATGACATTGCTTTCATATTGGATTAAACAATGAAGTAGAGAAACTAACATATCCTTCATGTCACATTTCCCAAATATCACTTTCATCCGTCAGAAAATTATAGATATCTTTCATCAAATCTCTGGTCGGGATGAAATTTGTACAATGATAGATTAGAATATTTTCTATCATATACAACTCATTGATTCATGCAGGAGTAAATGGTACAACTTTACCTCATATGAAGATAACTCCTTGGGTAATTTTATGTAAATTGGCATAGAATTTCTTGACTACTGGTACAACAACTACAATGATACTTTAGCACAGAACTTCTCATCACCTTTGTACAATGATTTTATCAATCGGAGAACTTGTATTAATCAATCCGTGAATGATAAAGTCTCTGTCCTTGATAAGTCTCTTCTTTGTAATAAATTTGTCGTATAATAATTGTACCTCAAAATTGATAACTCTCTTCTGTTGAAAACTCTATACCTGGAAGTATTTCTAGAATTTGAGGCCTCAGAATTCAAAAATAGTAAGTTTCTGGTCATCCAAGGCAGTTTTTAGGACTTTAAAAACACCTCCCGACGGTTGTTACAGAGTGAAATCCTGCCAAAATCAGCCAAAAACCATCAAACTGCTATTGGTGCCATCAGCGCTCTCAATGGCGCTGTCGGTGCTTTGGCCTGTCTGCAGGTGTCATCGGCGCTAGAGGTCGAAATTGATTTTCTTCATGTTTTCAATCTATTCGATTCCAAATTTTCCTCTAATACAAAAATTTTTTCTTAATTTATAATATATAAAATTGTGTAGGATTATTATCTATTAATATATAAACACTTATAAAAAAATAAGAACACATAGATATTTATATTTATATATGAGTTGTCTCCAATAAAGTGCTTGTTTTAACATCGTTAGCCCAACATATCATTTGATTAGTTAGGTTGACTTAATATTAAAACTTCTTTAAATAATGGTATGTGCCCTTCATAATAATGTTTCAATCGATGCCTATTAACTTTAAATATTTTTCTAGTGTTAGGATATTTAATAACAACAGTTCCATAATGATAGAATTTAATCACCTTAAATAATCCTAACCATCTAGATTTTAGTTTTCTGGAAATAATCTTAATCTTGTATTATATAATAAAAGTTCTTGTCTAGGTTCAAACTTCTTTTGATTAATCTTCCAATCATGTCATATTTTCATTTTCTCTTGATAGGTTTTTGCATTATCATATGCTTCATTTCCAATCTCCTCAATTTCATTGAGTTACAATAATCTTTTCTCTCTAGCAACCTTTAAATTAAAATTAAATTCCTTAATAACCCAAAATGCTTTATGCTCCAATTCTACTAGTAAATGACATGTTTTTTCTCCAAAAATAAGTCTATATGGGGACATTCTTATGGGAGTCTTATAAGCAGTTATGTATGCCCATAATGCAGTATCTAATCTAACAAACCATCCAATTTATAAGGATTTATAGCTTTTTCTAAAATTTTTTTAATTTCACAATTTGATATCTCTGCTAGACCGCTAGTCTGAGGATGGTAAGCAGTAGAGAATCTATGCATAATATCATATTTCTTAATCAATTTTTTGATTCTCTGTAATAATTACTCTCGACATTCCATATCTTGTAAAAATACTTTTAATTAAAAATTTAGAAACACTCCGAGCATCATATCTAGGTACAACAATAGTTTCAATCCATTTTGGACATATAATCAACAA
>NEWO01000290.1:822409-848221 GCA_003013225.1 Phalaenopsis aphrodite
TCACATATGTTAATATATTCATTAACATCTCTAAAAAGAGTAAGCCTATAAAATCCAGCTTGCAAAATCTTATGTGTAGTTATCTTCGTTCCAAAATATCCTTCAAATTTAGATTCATGACATCATTCAATTATTTGTTGAGTTCCTTATAAGGCACACACTTTCTAACAATTAGATTTTTACATTGTTTATATAGATATGAGTCATCCCAAAAATAGAATTTTGAATCATATATAAATTTCTTTAATAGTGGATTTTTGAGATCAGGTGGTAAAATATCACTTACAATATAATTTACTATATCGTCATACTACGGTACATTCATTTCATCAATACTATATAATTGTTCATCAGGGAAATTTTCTAAAATTTAATTTTCAAAATGATTTAATATTTCTTTTTTTAGTCTAAACAAATGATCAGCTATTTGATTATCATTTTCCTTTCTATCAACTATGGTAAAATCAAAATCCTGCAATAGAAGTATCCATCTAATTAATCTTGGTTTAACATCCTTCTTTTGCATCAAGTATGTAATAGCAGAGTGATCTGTATGCACTATACATTTAGTTCCAATTAAGTAAGGTCTAAATTTATCAAAAGCATAAACAATAGCGAGTAACTCTCTTTCAGTAGTAGTGTAGTTAATTTGAGCATCATTTAGAGTTTTACAAGCATAATATATTACCTTAAAAACTTTATTGTGCTTTTGTCATAACACAACCCCAATAGCATAATCACTAGCATCGCACATTATTTCAAATGGTTTCTCCCAAACAGGTGGAACTATTATAGGTGTAGTGATTAATTTTTCTTTCAATAATTCAAATGTTTTTATGCATTCCTCATTAAAATCTAATTTCGTGCCATTTTCTAAGAGTTGACATAATGGCTTAGTTATTTTTAGAAAAAAAATTTATGTAATGCTTGTAGAAACCAACATGACCTAAAAAGCTTTTTACCCCTTTAACATTAGTCGGAGGTGGTAATTTTTTGATAACTTGAATTTTTGCAGGATCTACTTCCATGTCATTTTCAGAAATTTTATGCCCAAGTACAATTCCTCCTGCAACCATAAATTGATATTTTTCCCAATTTAGTACTAGGTTGATTTTTTCACATGCTTCTAGAACTTTTTCTAATATATTTAAACATAAATCAAATGAAGTTCAAAATACCAAAAAATCATCCATAAAAACTTCCATTCCATGTTCAATAAAATTGCTAAAGATTGAGATCATACATCTTTGAAATGTTTTAGGTGCATTGCATAGTCCAAAAGGCATTCTATGAAAAGCAAATATTCCATATGGGTTATTAAATGTTGTCTTCTCTTGATCCTCTAGAGCAATTGAATTTGGTGATAACCGGTATATCCATCTAAAAAGCAATAATATTTGTTCTCAGCCAATCTATCTAACATTTGGTCTTGAAAAGGTAAAAGAAGGTGATCTTTTCTGGTGGCCATGTTTAATTTTCTATGGTCAATACAAATTTGCCAACCAGTAATGTTTCTTATTGGTATTAATTTATTTTTCACATTTTCTTCAACTGTCACTTCTCCTTTCTTCGCAACATAATTAATTGGAATTACCCAAGCATTGTCTGAAATAGGATATATAATTCCAGCTTCAAGCCATTTTAAAATTTTTTTTAACAACTTCTTTCATTATTGGGTTTAATCTCCTCTAAGGATCAGCTTAAGTTTCATATTTTTTCATCTAATAGGATTCTATACATACAAATAGAAGGACTAATTCCCTTAATACTACTAAAGTCCATCCAAAAGCCTTTTTATATTTGTTTTAACATCTCTATTAATTTTTATTCTTGAATTTCTGTTAATTCAAAAGATACAATAACAAACAATGTAGATGACTCTCCCAAAAATACATATTTTAAATGGGCAGGTAATACTTTCAGTTTAAGTTCAAGTGGTTTAATACTTGAAGGAATATGATTTTTATTATCATTTTCCAACAAGTCTAAAGTTTCAAATTTACCTTCAATATAATCCAAATTTTCTTCTTTTATTTCGTCTTTGTTTTCAAAAAATTCTCCTTGCTTTAATTTGTCGTCAAACTCATTCTTAAATTGCTCATTGCTCATATCTTTTGTAATATTAAATGTTACTTCTTGTTCATTAACTTTCATTATTAATTCTTATTTTTGCACATCTATCACAGCTCTCTCTGTTGCAAGAAATGGTCTCCCCAAAATAGTAGGAATTTCCTTATCTTTCTCCATATCCAATACTATAAAGTCTACAGAGAAAATAAATTGATCCACTTTTACTAATACATCCTCTATAACTGCTTTTGAATAAGTTATTGATTGATCAACTAACTGAAGAGTTACAGTAGTAAGAGAAATCTCCTAAATCTAAACGTTTAAAGATCGATGAGAGCATATGATTGATACTCGTTCCTAAAACATATAAAGCTTTTCTAAAAAAATTTTTACCAATAGCACAAGGTAAAGTAAAACTACCAGGATCTTTTAATTTTTCAGGCAGCTTGTGTGAACAATAGTACTACACTATTCACTGAGTCCAATGGTCTCATGATCTGTAAACTTCATTTTCTTGTTAATATATACTTCATAAATTTCAAATAACTTGGCATTTGTTCTAAAGCTTCAATAAAACGAATGTTTATCGTTAACTTCTTAAGGATTTCCAAAAATTTTGTAAATTGTTTATCTTTGTTCTGCTTCAATCTTTGAGGAAACGGAGGTAATGGTTTTACTAAAGGACCTTGTGTTTGCTCATTTTTATTTTGATCACTTTTCATTGCTTCCTTTTCTTCATCAACTTCAGTTTCACTTTGGATCCTTGTTTCAACTTCTTTTCCACTTCGTAATTGAATAGCTTTAATTTGCTCCTTATTTTGCTCTTTTGGATTAACTTCCACTGTACTCAGAAGAATTCTAGAAGGTCTGTTACTGAGTGTAGTGGCAATACGTCCTAATTGATTTTCAATATTTATAATAGCAGCCCTTTGATTTTGTATTTGATTTCTCATGTTTAACATTACTTCTTCCATCATCAACTTCTTTTCCTTAACTTATGGGTTAGGATTAGAGTTAAATCCAGGAGGATAATAAGGTCGATAACTAGTATTTCCTTGGTTGTTTAAATTTTTGAAGGGATTCACCGAATTGTTATAATTATCCAACTAAAATTAGGGTAATTTTTCCATCCTGGATTATAAAAGTTAGAATAGTGATTGTTATTTCGATTATTTATAGCATTTAAATTTTCATAAGAGGGTTGAGTATCAAAGATCTGTCCTAGTGAATTTTCCTCTAATACTGAGGGTATTTGAGAATAGTTCACTCCTATTTGATTAATCTTTTTCAAAAAAGCAATAATTTGAAATGATAAAATAGAACTTGCATCGGAATCATAAATACTAGCTACTCTCTTAGGATTTACCCTTTTAGAGGGTCATTGAACATTATTAGTAGTCATTTCTTCAATTAAAGAATATGCTTCATCAAAAGATTTTGACATTAATGATCCACGCGCAGCAGCATCTATAATAGATCTAAGTGATTCTACTAATCCATTATAAAATATTTGAATTATTAACCAATCTGATAGAGCATGGTGTGGACATTTTCTAAGAAATTTTTTAAATCTTTCTCAAGCTTCATATATCGATTCCCCTTCAAACTGACAAAAAGATGTAATATCATTTCTAAGTTTAACAGTTTTCGAGGGTAGAAAATATTTAGCTAAGAATTTTTGTGATAGCTCTCCCCAAGTTCTGATAAGTCCAGATGCTAATGAATTTAACCAAGCCTTAGCTTTATCACTTAATGAAAATGAAAAAGTCTAAGCCTAACAGCATCATTAGACACTCCGTCATATTTAAAATAACACAAAATTCAAGAAAACGAGCAAGATGTAAGTTTGGATCTTCAGTAGGTGTTCCTTCAAACTGATTATTTAGTATCATTTGAATAATAGCAGGTTTAAGGTCAAATGAATTAGCAGCAACATTAGGATTTTGAATAATCAAGTAAAGTTCTTCTGTTGTCAGATTAGCATAATCTTTTAAAGGTCTTTGCCGATTTTAGTTTATTTGATTATTTAAGTTATTCGCAATTTCGTTTAAGTTTTTAACTTTTTTTTGTTGTTTTCGAATTTTTTTTAATAGTACGTTCTAATTCTGAATCGTAAGGTACTAATCCTTCAGATCCAATATTTCACATAAACAAATATCATAAGCGAAGGAAATTTCCTTAAAAATGATTCTTAAATAAAATTATATTTTCTTTTTTGTTTTTTGAATTTTTTTAATTTTTTTTTAATTTTTAAATATTTTTATATATAATATCTCTAAATTTCCTAAATTACCAAATCTATTTAATTTACAGTTACCCTCCCCAGCAACGATGACAAAAACTTGATCCCGATGTGAAATATAGTTGAGTAAAAATTATATAGTTGACTCCGCTATGCAACAGTGCCAAAAAATTGATGCAATATTATATGAATTAGAAATTTAAGCAATTAATGTTGGGATTCTATGCAAGTATACATATCGTTATCAAGTAATAAAGGACTTTCTTTTTAAGCCCCAAATATCGATCCCACGGAGATGGTTTAAATTTGAAATAATAAATTTACTAGAAAATTTAGAGAAAGTCAAAACGAAATTACTGTCACTAATTTCAAATGTTGGCATATTATCAGAACTAAGTTATTTAACTAATAGCAAAATTGAAATACAGAGTTTAAACAGTAACCACTAAACTATTAAACTACGTGTATGTGATGTAGATTTCTTATATGAAAAAACATATTTCTCACTACAATGAGATTTTGGTAAAATGAGATGAGATAAATGGTTCAATTATATATTGTTTCAAATAGGAGCAGTTTTAATTATATACCCTGATACAGAGTTATAGGAAATCATTGGCTAATCTCAGGTTTAGTCTCTAAATTCGTGGCTAGGCTAGGAGGATACTGGCTCCCACTCCAGAGCTACTTCCTTTCACCTGAAGGCTAACTCTTACTTTAGTTTTTAAACACTAAGACCGAATTAGATTCTTTAGTTTATCACTTTAAAGATTCTCCAATTCTACACCCAACAAAGTATATTTCTCTATTTATTTGCACTTAATTCCATGAACGAAGTTCTCCTTTATGGAATCAAATGTGATCCTCACTCTGTTGCAGAACTCAAACTCCATTTTCAGGATTATATGTTTCACAACATATTTTAACAATTCAATTGGTCAGATTGAAAAGTAAATTAAGTTCGGAGTTTAAAAATCATCACAATTTATTTTATATTTTTCTATTGGCACATCCATATTATCTCTTCATTTCACCATATCTAAGAGTAGGGAGAAAGATATAGTAAACTACTCAGACTTCATAAGAAAGATACCACAAAACATAAATTTCATATATAAAAAGAAAGTTCATACAACATTAATAAACAAACAAAACCTATCTGAAACACTTTCTCAAAGCAAATCCCTTGTAGCCTCTTCTAGGAAATGTAGGAAGAAGACATCTCTCACTTTTCTCCTTCTATAACACTCTTAGAGAAGAGTTCACACTTAATCTCACCACAAAACTCTAAATTTTAAGAACAATGGGCTCTAAATGGTTGTGAAATGAAAAAAGGAAGAATGTGTGGTGCGTAGAAGATTGAATTGTGGCGATGAGATGTTAGGAAGAGTCACTTTTCTGATCAATTTTGACCCCAAATAAAGCCTAGAGTCAGTTCTCGAATATGTGCCTTTAAAAACTCTTCAAAAAGTGTCCAAATTCGTTGAATCTTCTATAAACAGAGCCTGAACCGACATTGGCGCCGTCAGCGTCAGTGTTTCGCAATTTAATTCGATGCTCACTATCAAACTGAGCCGTCGGTACTGAACAAATTTCAACATCTTCATTTTTGCTCCAAATTTCATCATTTTTGCTTCCTTTTTGCTTCAAGTCCTAAAATTCAACATGTAAGTAAACATAAAAATATATTCTATTAAAGTGTAATATCACCAAAAATGAGTATAAAATATGAGTCTAAAAATGCATATATTTTTGATATATCATATAAGATTGGGTTTTCAGCCAAGTTATATTGCTAAGAGACAATGCACAATAGAGGACCCTACATTATATATAGACTCAAAAAAAAAATATATATATATATATAATCAGTCAAATGTAGTATGCAGTCAACCGACTTATCAGTAGCCCATCGATCGATTAGCGCAAAGTTACACCAAACACGCTATAGACGTGCACGGAGATGCTTGTACCCTAAAAGCGAAATGGCTGACCGATTATTTTATAAA
The DNA here is from genome assembly GCA_003013225.1 of Phalaenopsis aphrodite. Lineage (NCBI taxonomy): Eukaryota > Viridiplantae > Streptophyta > Magnoliopsida > Asparagales > Orchidaceae > Phalaenopsis > Phalaenopsis aphrodite. The sequence continues at coordinate 828,731 of NEWO01000290.1, forward strand.
CTGGGTTTATCGGGTCTAAGATTTTGTCATAAAGATTAGAGAGCCAACGTACTAAAAGTCAAAAGGTTGCTAGCTTCAATGGTTCACATATGGAACAAGGGCTTAATTTAATGATTTTTTGTTCGCCTGAATTTTGAATTTTTTTTTTTTAAATTGGAGTTTAAATAAGTACCAAAATGCATCATTTTCGCCTTATTTTGAAGTCTATTTTAAATTTCTATTGTATATTAAAATAGTTAAAGAATAGAGCATTTACATGCATACCGTTTAGTTCTGTTGTTTTCATATGTATAATTGTTAATTTATGATATTTTCATATATAATACATTTATTGTTTATATCACAATCACATTAACATACTTGCTTAAAAGTGTATTTTATTCTAGGATAGTAAATATTAATAATATTTTTTTATGTTATATTAAATATTTTAATTTTATATAAAAAGGAAGATTTACATACATACCTCACAATCTCTATGTATTTAATTATCTTGAATGAAGAATATTTTATTTTATGAAATGTTAGTAAATATTATAAATCGTTTTGATAACATATTAAATATTATGATATTATGAAAAAAGGATGATTTACAGCCCATCACTCAATTCCTATGAATTTACATAGCTAACCCCAAAACTTAATTTTTTACAGAACCCCCCCTAGTGGTGGCACTTTAATTATGGCAATAAACATTTGGATGGTATTAAAGTAAAAAATTAAAGTTTAGGTGTAATATATATACACACATAAGAATTGGGTGGCATGTATGTAAATGCTACATTAAAATATAAAAAAAAAATTATATTTTAACCATGCAAATACGTAAGAATTCAGTGGCATGTGTACAAATCCCCACAAATAGAATTCTTTTTTTTCTTTTTTTTTAGCTCTTCATTGACTCAATGCTGCTTGAAATTTAATTTGCAGAGAGCAAAATCAATACAATCAGAAATTAGTTCTCAGTGAATAATCTTGTGTTTAAGCCAGTTTCAGAAGAAAATTGGAAAAGCCTTGCTGATATCAGTAGCTCATTTTCAATGTTAAGCCCGGCTAATAATCATAAAATTTAGCTTAAATCCTTATATAATGCGAGACATAAAATCTTACATTCAAATATTAATTCTAGAAAAGTTGACAGACTTGCAGTAAATTGGTGCAACTAACTGCTTCATGCATGGCTCAACTAATCTAACCCCCCAAACCTATTTTCGTCTTGTTTAGCAATGCCAGGGAGATGCTCGGTTACGTATATTTAGGATCAGATAATACATAAATAATGAAAACTAGGGAGAACATGATTATGACTTTTTAACTTGGAGACAAAAGATTTGGTATTTCATAAAAAAAATGGTGTTTGGGAGTTGGATTAAATAGTTTCTGTATTTGTTAAATTAGAACTTCTGCGCAGGAATAATCATATAAATTTCCTTCATATTGTGGAATGGCAGGGTGCAGGGAGTTGAGCTAATCCATGAAAAAGACAAAGTGGACCAAATGGTGTCATTTTTGTCTACAAATAATGATGATTTTGAAAATTATTCCTTCAATTTGACCATCAAAAACTTCACTCTATATCAATAGCTGTGTTTTTGTGAGGTTGAATTCTATGACATGGCATATTAAGATCATTTATCGATGACATTAATATTTGTGCAATTAGGCCATTATTGTCTAACTACAGTTACCTTCCCAGTTTTAACCAAAGACAACTTCATTTGAGATTGATTCATAACCATAAGAGAATTCTAGCTCTTCCATTCAACAGGTTGATAAAAAATTGGATTTTTTTGGATTGGAAATAGAACACTTTCTATTGCGCCATGGCCACTGGCTTACCTTCTTCATCATTGATTTGTGCGTAAGCCCTAATTATCTGGAAGGCTAGATGTTAATGCGTGTCATGGTCCTTGTTAGTCAAGTCCACCATTATTGATTCCTTTCAGTCAATAACTCTAGTCAACAAATATATACATCAGATCATGAAAGCTTGTTATATTATCCTAATGGGACAATTAGATGCATGCTTGTATCAATTTTTATTTGATTTTTTTGATATATAGTAATTGGAGTTTGAATAAGCTTTTAGCAAGTTTATTGCATCATTCATGCATTAGCAAAAGCTATTGAAATATTATTGCAATCATCAGGTATATTTAAGAAATATTAAGACAATACTCGCTTTGAATTTTATGATGGTAAGAAATATTTTCTTTTTTGATATTGTTCAATATTTATTTAACTCAATAACAAGTATGCTAAGTGATAATTTTTTTATGATTATTAGAAAATATGAGGTCACTTCTGAATATTCAACCCAATAACTATGCATTTTAGCCCTCTAATACCCCAAATATGATATTTAACTCTATAAAAGCTTTCATTTTTATTATTTTATTCCTCATTGAACTCATTTGTAGTTTATGGCTCAATATTTCTAAGAAAATAAAATGATTTCGTGTCAGGCACCATTCAAATATTATTGTGCTAGGCTTTTTATGGAGTTGCAAATTGCCGTATACTTTCATATTGAGTTGCTCTGTTGGTGTGTCCTGCTTGATGTGAATTTTCCTTGGACTTTAGCTTGATTTTTTATATAGCTATGAGTTTTTTAAAGCCTCTTAGTATAAGGAACATATTTCAACCTGGAAGATTAAATGCAAATTCGGTGTAATAATTAAAGGGTGGCAAGTTGTAATGCATGCCCAAGATTACTTGTAAATGATATATGTACTAAAAAATGATTTGTTTAGTTATAAAAACGAAGATATCTCATGATGATAAGTTCCATGCACTACAAATATTTAGCCTATTTTCGACGGTCAAAATCAGTCGGTTAAAATTTTAAAACCAACGGAAAATACATCTACTACTTAGTGTTTGATAATTGGATAAACAACTGATTTATTGATGATTTTAATCTCCCAACAATTTAACAACTGGCTATGCCCTTTGTTGTTAGATGAAAAACAAATCATTGGTAGGCCAACGATATCTATTAATAATCATTACTGATGGGGCAAGAACCATCGTACTAGGAAGAGGGTAACTGTTCGTAATGCGTTGATACGACATTAGTCATCGGTTAAGTGAAGCATAAAAGAAAATTTGCAATCGCTTATTGGTTTATGGGCCGTTGGAACAGGTCCATGGTCGATCGATAGCCCGTTAAAGAGATGTCTATTTTCAGTTGGTATGCTAACCAGTATAAATGAGTCGTTAGATTACACGATAATTTTATTGAAGACCATCTGATATCCGTTGGACAACCATCTTCATCATTACAATTTCCACACTTACAATTGTAACATATTCAAAACCAATATGATATGAAACATCACAGTTTATCAATCTAAGCCATTATTAAATTAAAATAATATTATGTAATGCTGAAATGAAACACATAAAGAGAAAAAATGCACTGATCCAACCAAAGTACAAAAACATAAGATGTTCCACTCAATCTGTTTTAAAATAACATATATAAATAAAACATATCCCTAATCGTCCTTAGTCCCCTCCTCATCATCCTCCAAAAAATCATTCACTATTAGTTGGTTGCCTCTCAACTCTACCAGATGCTGGAATACTTCTAACTCCGATATTAGTTTGAGCTCCATCTCTAACATAATATTCAACTTGATATGCGTGAGCTGGGCAACAAATATGTTCTCAATGTCAGTGGTGAATGCGACTACATGTCTTTGAACCTCTTCATTCGGTACGATAGAGATGGATGCTCTGAATCCGTTGGAGGAGGTAGAAGGGATTAGTGTTGCATTGTATGCTTGTGCCAGAGACTCCAATCCATGGACCCAATTCTTCTTCTTGCCTGTGGTTTCCTCCCTCCACAACTCCTTCTCAGACGGATCATGATTCGAGATAGTTAAACCGCCTAACAAATTGGTTTGACTCTCCTTCAACTTTTGGAATTTCTCCAAACAAAACTAGTTAAAAAAAAGTTAAAGGCTACATAAACTTCGATATTTATCTGAATCGTATATTAATTACTCTTATGAATTACGGTGCCCTAGGTTTGACTCTCCTTCTAATAATGCTTGAGAATATATCATTTTGACTAATGAACTCTCTTCAATCATTGCAATTAGTTGAGAATAATTTAATCTTAATTGGTCTAACTTCCTTGAAATTGCAGCAACTTGATTTGCTAACATGAAAAAAGCATGAGTTTCATGAATATTGGATACTTTCTTAAGATTTACTCTTTCAGAAGGTCGTTGAAAATTATTTGTAGTCATCTCTTCAATTAAAGCATAAGCGTCATAAAATGGTTTTGACATCAACGAACCATCAGTGTGGCATCGATAATAGATCTAAGAAATCCAACTAATTCGTTATAAAATGTTTGAATTATTAACTAATTCGGTATAACATGGTATACACACTTTGTCAGTAGTTCTTTAAATCGTTCCCATGCTTCATAAATAGATTCCCTTCAAACTGTAAAAAAAGATGTAATATCATTTCTAAACTTTGCACTTTTTTGTGGTGAAAAATATTTAGCAAGGAATTTCTGTGCTAAATCACCCCAAGTTCTAATAGATCCATGTGATAACAAATGCAACCATATCTTAATTTTATATCTCAGTGAGAAAGGAAATAATATAAGTCTTATAGTATCATTTGATACACTGTCATATTTAAATGTAGCACACAATTCTTAGAAATTGGAAGATATAAATTTGGATTTTGAGTTGGTGTTCTCCCAAACTGATTATTTAATACTATTTGGATAATAACGGGTTTAAGTTCAAACGAATTAGCCACTATAGCTTGTTTTTAGTACTACAATGAAGTTCATCCATCGTAGGGTTTGCATAATCTCTTAAATGTTTAAACTCTTCAGCATTTTGATTATTTTGATTTGCCATTTCTTGAATTTTTTTAATTTTTTTAGTCATTTTTAATTTTTTAAATTTTTTAATAGTTCTTTCTAATTCAAAATCATATGTCACAAGTCCTATAAAACCTGGACTATGCATACATTACTAGAAAACACATAAAATAAAAACTAAACACGCGAATAAGAACTTTATATAAAACCAACACTACAATATTCCTATAATAAATCTAAGAGTTTAAATAAGACTTTATAAAAATGGAAATTTAGCTTTCTAAAAGTTTCTTTAAAAATTTTGTAATTATCCCCGACAACGGAGCCAAAAATTTGATCTCGATGTTCTAGATAGATGTAAAATATGATGTATGTGATTATATGTTTAATTTTTTTAATAATGATTTTCACTTTGCAACAAAGCCAAAAACTTGATCCCAAGCAAAAGCTAGGTAAATTTTTCACTATGAAGCAAATAAGAATATATTTATAATATTTAAATATGGGAAACTATGCAAGTATACGTATCGTTATCAAGTAATATAGGATTTTTTTATTAAGCCCCGAATATTTAAATATGGGTTACTGCTCAGGGCCTAGGTTTTTTCAGATTACAGGAAAAAAAGCGAGAAGGACAAGTAGAATCGACACTCAGACTACGGTGGTATGGAGGTCTCCAAGCATACTGGCGATGCTCTAACATATACAAAGTATAAGAGGAGATTGATAAAGGTTAATTTTCACAATAATTGTTATTTTTTCTTATATATATATATATATATATATATATATATATATATATATATATATATATATATATATATATATATATATATATATATANTATATATATATATATATATATATATATATATACATGTTCAACTTAAAAGCAGAAGAGAATTGGAAGGTAGAGTTTAAAAAGAAACTAAAGTAGAGAGAAAAGAAATTGAAGAGCCTGAAGAGGACACTCCGAAAGGTTTAGAGAAATCTATTTCTCCACTTAATGTTGACTTGGAAAAACGACCACCTATATTTCTTCAAAGGCTCCAATAACAAAAGTTGGATAAACAATTTTCAAAAATTCTAGAAATTTTTAAGAAGCTTACAATTAATATTCTATTTGCTAAAGCCTTAGAACAAATACCAAGCTATGTGAAGTTAATGAAAGATATTCTTAACAAAAAAAGGATGTTTGAAGATAATGAGACTTGCACTTTGTGAGGAGTGCAGTGTTATAATTCAGAAAAAGCTTCCTGAAAATTTTAAATATCCTTGTAGCTTCACAATTCTATGTGCAATAGGAGATAGATTTTATAGGAAAGTTTTATGTGATTTAGGTGCAATCATTAGCCTTATGTCATTATCAATATTTAAAAGATTGGGAATAGGAGAAATATTTCTACTACTGTAACTGCAGTTAGTAGATGGTTCAATAACCTATGCTAAATGAGTTATAGAAGATGTCGTAGTGAAAGTGGATCAAATTATCTTTCTTGTTGATTTCATTATGTTAGATATGGAGGAAGATTAGAAGATACCTATCATTTTGGGGAGACATTTCCTAGCTACAAGATGAGCAATGATAGATGTGCAGGAAGGAGAATTAACTATGTGAGTCAATGTCCGAAAAGTTATATTTAAAATTTCCAAATCAATGAAATAACTTGCAAAAGGTGAAGATTATGAATGTTATAGAATAGATGTGATAAGATATCAAAGTGAATGTCATTTTAAAAAAACTTATGAAGATATATCTGAAATGAAAGAGTTGGAACACGAGTAAGAAGAGGAATTAGATCGATGTGAAGATTTTTACAAGGAAGAAGAGGAGGAGTTAGATTAATGTGAAGATTTTTAGAAGAAAGATTCAAATTATGTATGAGAAAGTTTTGAAGTTTTGGACATGATAGAAAAAGATAAATCTTTTTATCTTTCAATTGGAAAACCTCCTGAGCTTGAGTTGAGGTTACATCCTGAACATTTAAAAAATACCTTTTTAGGTGATTCCTCAACATTACCTGTTATAATTTCCTCTAAATTAACTACAAAAGAAGTAATGAGTTTAATGAAAACTTTGAAGAGTTACAAGAAAGCCTTTTGATGGACAATTGCTGAGACAAAATGAATAAGTCCTTCAATTTGTATGCATAAAATTAATAAGGAAGAGAACTGCAAACTCAGGGCTGATCCTCAAAGGAGATTAAATTTTGTTATGAAAGAAGTTATTAAGAAATAAATTTTAATGTGGTTAGATTCTGGAATTATCTACCCTATTTCAGATAGTGCATGAGTTAGTCTGATTCACTGCGTTCCTAAGAAAGGAGGAGTGACTGTGACTTTGAATAAACATAATAAGTTAATACCAACAAGACAAGAGGATGGCGAACCTACATTTATTATAGAAAATTAAATCTCACCACAAGGAAAGATCATTTTTCACTACCCCTTCTAGATCAAATGCTGGATAAACTAGCTAGGCATAAATACTTTTTTTAGATGAATATACTGGTTATCACCAAATACAAATAACTCTAAGCATCAAGATAAAATAATTTCTACCAATCGTTATGGTATATTTGCTTTCAGAAGAATGACTTTTGGTTTATGTAAAGCCGCTGCTACATTTCGAAGATGTATGATGGCTGTTTTTTGTGATTTAATTTAAAAAAGGATTGAACTTTTTATGGATAATTTTTTAGTGTTTGGAACTTCATTTGAATCATGTTTGGAACATTTATCAAAAGCTTTTACGCATTGTGAAGAAACAAATTTAGTCTTTAATTGAAAAAAATGTCAATTTATGGTAGCAAAAGGAATTGTTTTGGAACATCTGATTTTAGAAGATAGTATGGAAGTATACCCTGCAAAAATTCAACTGATCGCTAATTTACCTAACCAAACAAGTGTGAAGGAAATTAAGAGTTTTTTTAGGATATATTGGATTCTACTGGTGGTATGTTAAAGACTTTTCAAACATTGCTAAGCATCTATGTCATTTACTTGAAAAAGCTGTAATTTTTAATTTTGATAAACTTTTGAATTACTAAGAGAAAAATTAGTCACTCCATCAATTATTATTTCACTAAAATGGGAAAAAACTTTTAAAATTATGTGTGATGCAAGTAATTATGCTATTAGAGTTATTTTAGGACAAAATCATGATAAAATTTTCAAAGTAATCTACTATGCTAGTAGAACTCTTAATGAAGCTAAAATTAATTATACCACTACTGAGAATGAGTTATTAACAATAATATATGCTTTTGATAAATTCAGATCATACCTAATTAAAACAAAATATATTGTGCATACTAATCATTATGCTATCAAGCATTAAATGAAAAAGAATGATGCAAAATCAAGACTTTTAAATGGATTCTTCTTTTGCAAGAATTTGATTTCATGATTGTCGATAGAAAGGGAGCTGAGAATCAAATTGTTGATCATCTGTCTAGGCTTGAATTAGAAAAACCCCTCTATTTAGAAAAAGAGATTAATTAATATTTTCCATATGAGGAATTGTTCATTGTTAATGAGTGGCGTGTTTCATCATATGTCGGCATTGTGAATTTCATTGTTAGTGATATTATACCCTAAGGAATGATATACCAACAAAAGAAGAAATTTTTATCTAAAGTTAAGACTTATTTTTTGGATGACCTATTTTTATATAAACAAGGAAAGTGTCTTATTATTTGAAAATTGTTTCCTTTAGAATAAACTTATGAAATTATCCAAAAATGTCATAATTCTAATTTTTGGGGACAGTTTTGTGTTAACAAAACAACATACAAAATTTTACAATCTGAATTTTATTAGCCTACAATCTTTAGATATGGTAACACCTATATTAAAACTTGTGATCCATGTCAATGAGTAGGCAATATTTCTTGGAGGAATGAGATGCCCCTCAATTATGTGTTAGAAGTGGAGATATTTAATGTTTGAGGATTAGATTTTATGAGACCATTTATACCATCTTTCATAAATTTATAAATATTGTTGGCAGTAGATTATGTATCCAAATGGATAGAAGCTGTTGTTTTACCTTGATGTGATGCTCAAAGTGTTGTAAAGTTTAAAAAAAAACATATTTTATAGATTTGGGATGCCGAGAGTGATCAGAACTAATGGGGAAGTCATTTCAAAAATGTAATAATGGAGAAGTTATTGAAGAAATATCATATTAACCATCAAATTGCTCCTGTTTATCATCCTCATACAAGTGATTTGATTGAATTATCCAATCGTAAAGTTAAAAGAATATTGGGAAAATCTATGAATCTAACTAAAATGGATTTGTCAGTCAAACTTGACTATGTTTTGTTGGCTTCTGCATATATAACTTCTATAGGAATGTGCCTGTTGACCTCACTTTTGGTTGAGGTTTAGATTTCCCTCTTTAATAGCCAAAGGTCTAACCATAGGATTTTCCTGTTTACTATTCCTAGAAAACTAGAAAGGGAACCCTCACCTTTAGAAAATCTGAACTCTTATGTTCTCAACTTCAAGTTCCATATGCTGGTCCTAACCTCTAGCACTTAGTAGGTGGGGCCATTATAGAGGAAGCTCAAGGGGAGTCCCATAGGATTGCTTGGCCTTAAGGTTGACCCAGGGTGTTGGTCTGGAGCCAGTTCACTCGCTTACACCCATTTTCACTCACAACCCTAAAACCCATATTTGTTGACTTTGATCCTTTAATCTTTTAGGAAAATCATGTAGATGGTCCCTGATCCCGTACTCAATGGCCTATGCACAGTAAAACAATAGTTCTGATGATATTTTTCACTTATATTTCCTTATTTTGCAATAAAACCAAAAACTTGATCCTGAATAAAAATAAGAATTTAACTTTTAATTTATATATTTATATTGGGATACTACGCAAGTATATGTATCGTTATCAAGTAAAATAGGACTTTTTGATTAAAACCTGTATATCAGACCCACATGGAAGATTATGCAATGTGCACTTTTTAGAAAGTTTTTCTACTTTTAAATAGATAATTACTTAAAATAAAAATGATTTTTTGCAGGTATTTAAAATTTAAATATTTTTGGTATTTTTTATATTTTAACGAAAGAGTAAAAACTTAAAAAGATAACTAAAGTTTTTGTAGAAGAAAAGTACTTAATATGAAAATAACTTTCTTCTTATCATGAATCAGTAATAAGTATAAGAATTATGTTGTGGAAGTATGGAAATTGTGTTGTGCTAAATATGAGCAATAATATTGTTTACTCCTTACTAGAGATGCTATAAAGAACATTGACTAATTTAAAGTTTAAACAGTTCTGAAGACCGGCTAGGCAGGGAAGATACAAGCTCTCACTCTAGAGTTCCCTTGATTCACACCACCTGGGGGCTAACATTCTCATATCATAACATAAAATAATAAACTAAGTTGGGGGCTTTAACCTGACACTTTAAAGTCCTCTAACTCTACAACCATCAATGAATGTTTTCCTATTTATTTGCACTCAATCATATGAACTACATTCTCATTCATACAACCTCATGTGATTCTTTCCAATTGTTGACTGAGACAATACCAGCCCGGTTCTTACATGTTCTCACAACAAATTTTAACAATTGGATTGGCCAATCAAGAAGTATATGAAGTGCATGGATTTAAATCATCACAACTTCTTCCAACATTAAAGATCAATACTCTCCACAACTTCCATCCATAACTTAATTACTTATCATTTTAAGAAGAAAGATAAAGAGAACTACTCAGAATCTATGGAGAATACAAAACCACACTTTAGTTTAAAAGAAGAAATCATTGTCCAACCAACAACAAGTCTCAATTAAAACCAAATGTAGTCTAAAACAAAAAGATAAAAACTTATCTCAAGGCCTCCACCAGACTCTTGAAGTTCCTTTGAATCTCTTCTCTTTTACAATCACTAAAAAAAATAACAAAAAGGATAAAGTAAATAAAAGTGGTTCGTAAAAATCTCTCTGAACTAACTCCCAACAGAAGAACTTTCAAAACTTGTCAATATTTTCTGGACTCTTTTCTAAGTCCTCTCTTCCTTTTTTTATAGTTTTCCAAGAGGTGTCTTGGGATCTCTTCAAAATGTGCTTGATTCCATGTATTTACCCAATAGACGCGTTCTTTCATGATAATATTCATCCATGGTGGTTACAACCACCTATTAAGCCAATGGGTGCCTCATAAACTTCTTCAAAATTTGTGAAAATCGATTTTACTTGTCTAGTAACTGTCACTGGCACTTATGTGTGGGATCTCGGAGCTTAGGCGCGGCCTTCTTTGTTTAACCAGCGCTTAAGCGTCGGATCTAGCGCTTAAGCGCCAAAACTCTTTTACATAATTTTTTACCTTTTTGGTCCAAATTTGATCCTTTTTCACTACTTTAAGCATTTTTTCTATTTTTACTTATATCAACAAGAAAAACACAAAAATACCTTACATTAAAGCGCAATATCTTAAAAATAGGTATAAAAATGTGTCTAAAAATACTATATATTTTAGGTGTATCAGTCCCTTAGACCCACTGGCCTTAGGCTGGGCTTTAACTAGGACCAGTACATAGAGGCCCTAAATGGGGATTTCATTAGTCCATAGCTCATATAAGGTGGTTGGCACTCCAATTCTACAAAAATATACAACTTGATCTTTTGCCCCTAAATCCACCCAAATCACCTAAACACCCCCCAAACACCAAATTTGACCAAAATTCCCAAATTCATAAAAAAAACCCAAAATTATTCAAAAATCATCTCAACCATTTGAAACTACCCAAATTGCCCAAAACATCCAATAAATTATAAAATTAACAATGTACCCTCAACTTTGCCAAAATTACAAAAATACATTTGTTAGCCCAAACTTTCCCAAAACCTTCAAAAATAATTTTAAATGTCTCTAAAACAAATTTGGACCCTTTAATTGAACCCAATTTGACCAATTTGATCACTTTGACCAAAAAAGCCTCAAAGTCCCTTTAAAGGCCTAATTTCTCCAAATTCACCTCACACACCCATCAAATTGGTCCCAATCCTCTCCAATTTCAATTCTAAACTCAAATTAATCTTTCATATAATCAATTCAAACCAAATATAGGCATAATTGACCCATTCTTTGAGCTCAATTTTGATCCAAATTAAACCCCCAATTTTGACCCTATGACTTAATCTCACCTAAGTGAACCATATGATCCACTCAATTGCCCCAATTTCAATCCTAAACTCCTCTTGACAATCCTACACATCAAATTGGACCTTTAATTGGCCTTGATAAAGCCTCAATTTTACTCAATTTCAACCCAAATTAAGAATCCACAAATTTGTCCCAAATTGGCTATGTCACCAAATTCCATCAAATTGAATGCGTTAACCCAAAAATTGACACCCAATTTATGTTGAAAACTCTTTAAGACATTCCTCTAGACCATTTAGAACCATCAATTTTGACCTAACCCAACCTTAGCCAAACCTGAACCCAAGTCTAACCCAACCCCCCCAAATAGACCAATGCACAAAATCTCCAAATTGAACCTCCAAACCAATTCAAAATCACTCTGAATCTTTTCCAAACTCCTCATGAAAATCATCTACTCAAAATTGATCAATTAATTGAGCTCAATGTCATGGCTAGCCTAATGTAAACCCAACATCTAGTCATTTGTACCCAAATTGAACTCGTTCACCTAAATTGATTTAATCAAACCAAATTGGTCAACCAAGGACCCCACAACCGCTAAGCTCCTCTTTTGAACCAAGTTGAACCAAATTAAATTTCCCAAGTGAGCTATGGACCAATGGGTCCCTAATTTAAGGGATTCCATCCCATTTTTGGGCCTCAACCAATAAATCTCTTCCACATCACTAACCATTAGGGTTAAATCACCTGCTCCGGTCAGCCACCCTAGTCACTGGAAAATGCCAAAACTGTGAATTACCATCTTTAAAGCAAACCCAATTTTAAACCTAGAGGCTAGCTCATCCTAATTTCTCTTCAGAGCTCTTCAAACCTACACCTAAGAAGCTCTTTGCACCCATTATTTGACCATGGTAGCTAGTCCAGGGCCCTTCTATTGAATCAACCCCCACCATGGACAAATGAGAAGTGTTCAAAATCCTTGGAAAAACTCTGTTAAAATCTCACCAGAAACTCTCCAATCATCCCTAAGCTCAATTCAACCATCTTGCCCCTTTGATTCTTACTGTGAGAGCCCAATTTTGAGCTCAAACTTTCAGCCTAGATTAGGATATCTCTCCACAGTCTACTAAACTCAAATTAATTGTTCACACACCATCTCTAGAGTAAGAGGAGTTGATTCCCCATCAAAACCCCCTCTAAAATAGCCTCTAGGATAGCTCTAGATAAACACCTGAAATCCACCTTGGTGGAAATCATACCTAGACAATTCATTAGGGTTTAGGACTTTTTTCTGGAAGTTTGTTTGACTCAGTCGAAACTACCATAACCATCTGATTGAGGCCTTCCCTCTCAGACAATGGTATTGAACTCTAACTCTATCCCGAGCTTATTTTATCCCTCCATGTGTAATGGCTTGATTTCATTCTTGATTTACCGTATAGATGTTTTTGCCTTGAATAGATGAAGCTTTAGAAACAAACCCCAAGTGGTTTTATTGAGTCTACGCAGAGATCTTAAGATTTTAGTATGAACGGTTTAGGAGTTAGGTCACTTGGGGATGATGAACGGATGTCGTCCAATCGCGCGTGTATCCAATGGACGAAGGGGATCAAGCAGGACATACTCTTGGTGCGTGAACCGTGGGTTGCGTGGCATAAATAGGTAGAAAGTGCAATGAATGGGAGTGCACCGCGTGTGAGTTCGAAGCCACTGTAGGATGAGTTGGTGTAGCGTGGATAAGTAAAAAATTATGGATTCTTTGAATAATTTTAAATGTCTGAACTTCAAAATTCCATATCTTTTTCTAGAAAAATCATAAAGATAAAAGAAAAATATCCTCTTACTTAGTGAACATAGGAAAATAATGTGAGCTAAAAATAAAAAATTATTTTCTTATTCCCTAATTTTTAATGAATTAAATACCCTCTCGAGTATTTTAATTCATTATGATCAAATTTTACTCACCATGGCTTGAAATTTTGAGGTTTTCTTCCTCATGACAGAGAATGTTCTCTGATTTTTCCAAGGTCAGAGGACATCTCTATTCTTCTAACCTTAATTTTTAAGCTAAGGTGGCCATTTTAGCCATTTTAATTATCTAAATTAAAAGATCACTTGGAAAATTATGGGAATATACTAAGTTGGTTTTCTATGGTCAGAGAAGCTTAGAAATAATACCATGATGGCTTGAATAATTTTATAAATTTCTATATTTATGTAAGGGTTTAAATCTTGTGTTAATTTATCAAACTATATAATTATAAAAAATTCACAAAATCAATTCCACATTGTGCATAAAAATCATATTTATTTACTGTAAAAAATTTAAAAATTATTTGGCTTAGTTTAAGTACTAAAATTTATTTTTTAAGGAAACTTTGTATTTTTTGTACAAAAATAATTATAAAAATTAAGTAAGATTAGAAAAATCATGAAAAATAGTTTTTTGAGTTCTTTATGATCAGGGGCATTTAATAAAAAAAAAAAAGAAAATTGTGAAAATATGTCATTTTCAAAACTTATTTTGAATTAAAAATAATTAAAATAATCAAAATTTTCAAAAATACAAAAAATAGTTCAAAATGTGTACAATTTTTTCTTGATCACTTAGAATTCATTAAGACATTTTTACTAATTTTTCTACGCTAAAATAAATCTAAAAAGCTTAAAAATGAATTTTCCTCATTTTCTTATTAAAATAATTATAACAAATAAATTAAAATTCATAAAAATAAAAAAATTGATTCTTTCAGTTTTTTGAACTCAAAGAAGTCTAATAAAAATATAAAAATAAATTTGATAATTAAAACACTACTTTCTATTTAATTAAATCATGGAAATTGACCCTAATTTAAAAAAAATTATGAATTTTTGCCCAAGTGTTTCTCTGACCTAAGGGAACGTCTGATAATTTTCTCATAAATAAAAAGTTTATTTTGGATAGTTAAATAAATTAATTTTGAAAACCCTATTTCATGAATTTAGAAACAACACAAAGAAAAACCATATTATCCTCCTCTGAAGTTTCAATTAACTCATGGATATGCCCACTCTAAATGCTCAAGCATTTAAGTTGTGTTTAATGAGTTATGAGATAAACTACTCTAATGGAAAAATTGTCATTTTAGATTTTTCTTCTTAATCAAAATTTAGGATAACCAAGGGAAAATGAGAAATTTTGATCTTAATAAATATGATTGGATGACTAAAATACAATGGGACTAAAAGGTAGGAACTCGCTCACCACCTTTGCACAACATGAACAAGATCATAATTCTCCTAATCTTCATGACTCGGAAGTCAATTAAGATCAAATGATTCTTAAATGATGGGCTTAAGATAGAAAATATGATGAGTTACTTTTCTTGAGCCTAGGATTGATGATGATGTGATCTTTTAATAGGAATACATATACTTAAATCAAAATCATGATTATTAAAGGCTTAGTAGTGACATAAGCTTGATGTCTACACTCAATTGATTAGATTTAAAAAATAACATGATTTGAAATTAACATATTTAAACATTACAAGTCTGACCTTAATCACGGGCCTCACACTCTTAAATGACTTAAACTTGCCTTGGAGGCACCCACTCACATAACTTTTAGACGAAACATCAATTGATTAACTAGTATCCTATCCTCGAGATAATTAAACTGTCAAGTTTCACTAAGCAATGAGGTAATCACACTTTGGCCTCGCATGATTAATTAAACAGTATGATAAGTTCAAAATGAACTTAAAATATTTCAAGAGCCTTCAAAATGGTTCAGGGTCATGCCATGAGCATTTTGAAATCTACTGGACATTCTGAAGGGCAAATTGGACTTGCCATATTTTTGTTCTAAAATTATCCACTAGGATCTTCTGATATTCAATAAAATCATAACTTGGGATTTGGTAGCTAAACCTTCATCTACTCCTGCAATTTAAATTCCCTTCAAAATTATATACATGTCTTGCAAAGTACTAACCTTTCAGGTGAAGGAACAAGAAGAATTGACAGGTATGCTTATAAATTATTGCATTTACCTTTTTGTACTTGTTGCCTTGAGATTGCATGTTAAACAACAATGTCACCATGCATGAAAACCAAAACTGCTAGGATAGCTGTAAAACCAAAACCAAAACTAAAAATTAATCAAGATAAAATTTGCCGCAACAACATTTAAAATATAAGACAACTCAAAATTTAATCACAAACATCACAAAACAAAAATTACAATTAAATTAAAATGTCTCTACTTGATGATAGGGAATCCCTCGGAGGAGGTAACCTACGATTGCTAACGAGATTTCCCAGGGTTTAAAATGAAAGTATGGAACACATTAAGTTGAGTTTAGTAAATTCATTTGGACTAAGTGAATCTGAAATAAAATAGTGGTGCACAAACGAGGGAACCGTAGGATCCTAACCGGTGTCGCTCTAATCAAATTTAATATGCCCCAAAATATTGAAATAACCATGACCCTTAGGGACATCTGATTTGAAATTATAGCTTAACACATTAGAAAACCTAAAACCTTCTACTTCATCGAGGAACTTGGAGCTTTCTTGTGGGTAGCATTCTACAGCAAGAGGATCTACAACAGCATATCTTCTCCTTAGAATTAAACAAAAAAATCCATAGGACTTTGAGGTTGTTTGCTTATGTAACATAAATCCTCACTTATCTTTAGGCCTTCGTATAACTTTGTTGTACAATTTAAGCCCTGACTCGTCCTATGATTCTGAGGTTATCATCGTCACGACATAAATCCTCATATCTTCCAGGTTAATTGTGTGATTGTTTCACGTGAGTTTAAGCCCTAATTAATAAAATTTACATGATGAAACATTTCAATATTTCTCTCTAAAACTGAAGCTAAATCTTAGGGTAGCTTGGGAAGTCACTAAGATTCTCTTCCTGATCTATGACATCCCTTAGTCTCTCTTCATTTGGATTCCATAAAATGCTCCAAATTTGATTCATTTTCCTTTCACACCTCTTTGTCTGTCCTCGTTGCAAATTCCTATCCTTTTAACCTTTTCGAAGATAATATGCTCTGATTTTTATCAAGCGTTTTCTTAGGTGACTTCGATTATCTAAGATGTATTTAACTATAGGGGCTTGCCCCTATAGGAAGATTTTCCAAACCCAGTTTAATATAAAACCTATTTAATTCTTCAAATTAAATAGGGAAACTTTTCGGCTTATAAATAAAAATGGTTTTCACAAACCAAACAGATGTCATATATTTCTTAGTTTATTTGATCAAGTCTCACCCTCAAGTCTTGTGTTTATCTTTTAGAATATATACATGACTTGAGGTATAGTGCTCTTTCATTTAAACTATTAAAGATATGAGATCATTTTGATTTCATATTTTTCTAAATTTATATTTATTTGTAAATTAATTGTCTTTCCAAAGCGGGTGACCGGATTTTGATTCCGGAGGCCGACAGCTTCCAACGGACAACTCCTTAAATAAAATAGTGTCAACCAGTACCCATATAGGCTAATATTTGGGAAAGTTTGTCATTTACTAGTTGAACTTGGGCTATTAAAGAATTTAATTACAATTTAAAGGAAGCTAGTGAGAAAATATTATTTTAATTAAATGAGCTTAAAGAGATAAGGAAGGAATCTTGTGAAAGTGATAAAATTTACAAATAAAAGATGAAGATGTGCCATGATTGGAGGATTCTTACTAAGAATTTTGAGCCAGGGCAACACGTTTTTCATTATAATTCAATGTTAAGATTATTTCCAAGCAAAGTTAAGTCTAGGTGGATGGGTCTATTTATTGTGATGAAAGTTTATCTCTATGTAGCTGTAAATATCAAAGATCCTAAAAGTGATAAAATATTCAAAGTGAATTGTCATAGGTGACCAAAGTAAAATATGTTGAGATTTTCATACCTATTTTATACTATTTTTTATAATATCACACTTTAAAGAAAGGTATTTTTGATGTTTTGTTGCAAGAATAAGGAATTATGGTCATTGGAGAAAAAAGATGCAAAAAGGTGCGAATTTGGAGCGAAAAGGACCAAAATGTGAAGATTTAAACTAGGCCGCCGACGGCACCCTCGATGCCACCGACGGTGCCCTCGACGTCACCGACGGTGAGATTTTCCTGAGGCTACAGGACAAATTTTCTAGAACCCCGCCGATGGCGCTATTGACCCCGCCGACTGCGAGATCGACAGTTATGCCTACTCAAGCTTTGGATAAGGCCGAATTTTGAAGGGATGCTTAAGCAACTCTTGAGAAAGCTCATCTACAACTTTAAAAGAACATTTTGGCCAAAAATGGAGAAAAAAAGAAGTGCTAGAGGTGCTAGAGGTCCTGGAGGTTAGAGAGGTTCCATTAGTATAGTTACTAGAGTGTAACAATTGTGAGGATTTCTTCGGGAGATTGTAAGAGAGGAGGGAAAGTGAGAGATTTCTTCTTCCTTCCTACTTCGAAGAGGAATTATGTGTGTTGTAAAGAAAGGAAGAGATTTAGAGGAACTTCAAGGAGTGTTCTTGGGGAGAAATTAGAGATAAGTTACTTACTTGTTGTAGTTTGTATGACTTTGATTTTATATATGAATTTCGAGTTTTATCGTGTTTTCCCCATGAGTTCTGAGTAGTTTTCTCTGTCTTTCTCCTTGTCTTGAGATTTGTGAAATGGTGATTAGAATCGGTGAAGCCATGAAAATGTTTAAGAAATTGTGATGATCTTTTCACTTAGAACTTAATTTACTTTCAATCTGCCCAATTGATTTGTTAAAATATGTTGATTTTTATAACTAAAATTAAGGTTACATCCAAGATTCAGGGAGGTCAAAGCCCTTGGAAGTTGGGTGCAAATAAAAAGGGAAATATTATTATCGGGCAAAGAATTGGAGATTTTAGAGTGACAGACTAAAATCCTCAATTTGGTCCTATCGTTTGGGTGCTGATGTGTAGATGTTAGCCCTCAGATGAGGGGAACGTGGGAGCTCCGAAGTGAGAGCCGATATCCTCCCAGCCTAGCCGCAGAATCAGTAACCAAGCATAGGATTAGTCAATGTTATTTATACCTAGACCAAAGGGTAAAGAATATGCATGCTCCTATTTGGTACAATATAAATTGAACTATATCATTTTATCCATTCACTATAATTTCTTGACAAGGAGAAAGATGCTTTCTTATATATTGAATATCATAATTAAACCCTACTTTATATCATTAGTTATTTATTAGTTATTAAAATTATCTATTTATTTCAATTGCGTATTAGTGACAGATAAGCAAATTGAACGTCGTTGTTGTGATTAAAGTCTTTCTTTTCTAAAGTCTTAGTCCGTAATTCTAAACCACTCCCTATGGGATCGATATCTAGGACTCCATTAGAGCCCTATATTACTTGAGCGATACGTATACTTGCGTTGAGAAATTCAACTTTAATTTTATTGAATATTATAATTATACATCTTAACCAAATCAGACACATCTATAAAGTCGCGATCAAGTCTTTGGGCACCGTT
>NEWO01000291.1:0-17198 GCA_003013225.1 Phalaenopsis aphrodite
AACCTACTATTATCCAAATGATACAAAATAATCAGTTTGGGAGAACACTGACTGAAGATTCTAACTTACATCTTACTATTTTTTTCTAGAATTGTGTGCTACATTTAAATATGGAGTGTCGAATGATGTTGCCAGACTTAAACTTTTTCTTTTTTCCTTAGGGAATATAGTTAGTACTACCTTGATTATTCTAATTTCCTAAGCAATTTGCTTGATTATTTCCCCATTGTTGGTTTCCCTCAAAATAATTATTATTTTAGTTAAATTTAGAATGTTTTTTCCGATCTGGGTTATAGAAATTAGAATAAGGGTTATTAGGTCTATTATTGATTATATTTAAGGTCTTAAATGATAAAGTAATAACATCAACCATTTGTCCAAATCAATTTTTCTCAATTACTAGAGGTATTTGAGGTTGATTCATTCTAAATTAATCTAGCTTCTTTGATATTACTGCTACCTGAGAAGTTGGAATTGACAACACATCTATATCATGCACACTAGCTACCTTCTTAGGGTTTACTCTATCAGAAGACTATTCAAAATTGTTTGTGGTCATCTCCTCAATAAAAAAATAAGCCTCATCAAATGGATTGGACATGAGTGAACCACCAGCGACAGTATCAATAATAGATTTAAGGGATCCTAGTGAACCATTGTAAAATGTCTAGATAATTAACCAATCAGGTAGAGCATTATGTGGACACTTTGTAAGAAGTTCCTTAAATCATTCTCATGCCTTATAAATTGATTCACCATCTAATTGAAAAAATGAAGTAATATTATTCTTAAGTTTAGACGTTATTGAAGGTGGGAAATATTTAACTCAGAAATTTTAGGCTAAGTCACCCAAATTTTTAATCGACCAGGTTCAAATAAGTTCAACCACATTTTAGCCTTATCCCTTAAGTAAAAAGAAAAAAACCAAATTCTAACAGCGTCATTTGACACACCAATATAACAAGAATGTAGCACAAAGTTCTAAAAAGCTTGCTGAGTGTAAATTTGAATCCTCAGATGAGGGTTCCCCCAAATTGGTTATTTTGCACCATTTGGATAATTGATGGCTTCAATTCAAATGTGTTAACTTCTATAATAGGAGTTTGAATGCTTGAATAAATATCATCTGTCCTAGGATTAATGTAATCCCTTAATGTTCTATGTATGTTATGATGATCTTTAACTGATATTTGGTTATCTAAATTGTTCTATTGAATGTTAGTCATTTCTTCTACAAGTTCGTGAAGTCCTTTCTATTTTCTAATTTTCTTAATAGTCCTCTCTAGTTCTGAATCGTAAGGTACAAGTCCTGCAGGTTCTGCACTACGCCTTCACCAACTAAAGACTAACTAGTAAGTTTAACAAAAACACACTTAATAAACACTAAAAATTAACATTTTCTTTTCTTTCTTTTTCTCATTTTCAAACAAACAAACACTTAAACAATAAAACTATAATTTGAATTTCCAAATCTAAGTCTAATTAATTTAACTAAAATTCTTCTAAGTTAACTATATCGTAACTCCCTCGCAATGCCACCAAAAGCTTGATACCCTCCCAGTTCAGGTGCAATTGCAATCTGGATTTTCATGCAAGTATACAAATCATATCAATAATATCAGATTTATGAGTTTAGAATATCGATCCCACATGGAGTGAGGTAATTAAAGTCTTAGAACAACTTCTAGTATACTAAAACAAGTTCTTAGCTTGAAACTTAAATTAGGTTGAAGATCTAAAAATTATTACTACACAATTACAATCAATTGTGAATGTTAAATCCTACAAAACTCCTACTTAGATTAACTGGATTGGTGATTATCAAGATAAAGAGATACCTCCATTGCAATGAGATAAGTGGCGTGTAGGAATAAAATACATAAAATTGTAATTGTTACAAGTGACAAATAAGAGCAAGTCTCTTCTTTAGCCTCTCCGAGTACATAAAGAAATTTGGTTAAACTGGTTTTAATTCCGTAAACCCCAATCTAAACCCATAAATGATTATTTCCATTTCTATTTGCATTGCCCTATGGAAAACTTTTTCTTCACCCATTAGTTCAATGTGAATACCCTTATCGTTCCTCCATAGCTCTCCCGAGTCAATATGGATCACAACATGTTTTAACTATTCACTTAGCCAAAATAAAAAGCAAATTAAGCATAGAGGAATATTTATCACATTAGAGACGTAAAACAAATTCTAAAAGCATACTACAATCTTACACCACCCACTTAGTCATCACAAGAGAAATGTAAAAAGGAACTACTCACAATGCATGAAGAAAACAATACAAGTCATCCTTTTAAACAAAGAAAATCCACTAGAATTATGTTTACAAATATTGCAAGATGAAATAAAACACAATACTCAGCTTTTACTCTGCAAAAGTGATCAAAACTACTTGACAAAGAATCTCCAAATATCTCCTGCAACGCTGAGCTCTTCCCTTACAATCACACACAAGCTCCTCACCAACCCTCAAGACAAATAAAAAGAAACTAGCATACTACAACAAAATTCATACCCTAAGCTTCACAAGAACTTCTCCACAATATTCTAAAAAGTTCAATCCTTACTAAGTCACCAACAATGCTTCATGGAGCCTCCTATATGCACCAAATAACTCCCCAAATCATGTAGAGAAAACTGCAAGAACTGCCCCAGGCAGTTCTAGAGCCTAAGCGCCAAGATCTCTGTCTAGTCGGCTGAGTTCTAACACCAAGGCACCATAGGGATGACACCAAGATGCTTGGAGAAGCGCCTTGGCACCAAAAGGTTGGTGCCTAAGCGCCAGTTCTCCAATTTTTTCCTTAGCTCCTTTTCACCTCCGCTTTGCTCTAATTCTTCTCCACTTCATTCATATTTTCCTTTCCGTTGTACCTGCAATAAAATATAAAAATACCCTTCTTTAAAGTGCAATTTCATCCATAAACAAATGCAAAAAAAAAAAAAAATAAACAAGACTTAAACCAAAACAACCCAACCAACGACCCCTTAATAAAATCCAAGAATGGCAAAGCCCCCCGGAAAGGTTCCTCCTCAAAAATTACCTCGCCTCCCCACTGGGGCATGTCCACACTCATCTCACCACTTTATAAAATGTTGAATCTTGAATTGTCTTTCCAAAGTACACACCTCGAGAGTTAGAGCCGAGAAAAAGAGAGGGAAAAAGAGTAGGACTAGAGAATTTGAGGAAAAGTCCTTTATTAATCTCTTGGCCTCCCATCTATAGGGGCCTATTTGTACAATTATGAAAAAAAGGGAATGGTTATGAAAACTGCCCTAAATACAATTAATGTACTAATTTAATATCAGATTCACATTATAATGTGAGTGGAGTACAACGACTATCAATTGGTAGATGTGTTGAGTTTGGTCGTCCAAGGCAGTCTTTTGTATGAAGGTCAATCCTGTAGAGGGAAAACGGTCATTCGACTAATTTTGACTGACCGTCCCAATGAAAGGCTCATGCAACTGAGACTGTAAGCAAATATTGTCGATTGGTTCCGTCGACTTTGTGTGTCGAGCGACTCGACCGAGCGGTCGATTGTCAGATGGCTCAGTTTAGATTGTGCTCTTTGATTCAAGACTTTGATTGTCTGATCATCATCTTCAGCTGTTCGATCCCTTTGAGATTTGTGCTGACAGTTTTGGTGTATACATGGATGATCAGTTGATTAAATCGAAAGAGCCGACCAAGTAAACAGGACGACGACTCATTAAACTTAGGATCAAGTGAAATGAAGATCCAACGAGTAGTGATTCAATTATAATAATGGTTGTCCTTAAAGTTAGAGCGGCCAACCAATAATAGAGGATTTTAAGGGCATCNTGTTATGATGATCTTTAACTGATATTTGGTTATCTAAATTGTTCTATTGAATGTTCGTCATTTCTTCTACAAGTTTGTGAAGTCCTTTCTATTTTCTAGTTTTCTTAATAGTCCTCTCTAGTTCTGAATTGTAGGGTATAAGTCTTGCAGGTTCTGCACTACGCCTTCACTAACTAAAGACTAACTAGTAAGTTTAACAAAAACACACTTAATAAACACTAAAAATTAACATTTTCTTTTCTTTCTTTTTCTTATTTTCAAACAAACAAACACTTAAACAATAAAACTATAATTTGAATTTCCAAATCTAAGTCTAATTAATTTAACTAAAATTCTTCTGAGTTAACTATATCGTAACTCTCTCGCAATGGCGCCAAAAGCTTGATACCCTGCCAGTTCAGGTGCAATTGGAATCTGGATTTTCATGCAAGTATACAAATCATATCAATAATATCAGATTTATGAGTTTAGAATATTGATCCCACATGGAGTGAGGTACTTAAAGTCTTAGAACAACTTCTAGTCTACTAAAACAAGTTTTTAGCTTGAAACTTAAATTAGGTTGAAGATCTAAAAATTATTACTACACAGTTACAATCAATTGTGATTGTTAAATCCTACAAAACTCCTACTTAGATTAACTGGATTGGTGATTATCAAGATAAAGAGATACCTCCATTGCAATGAGATAAGTGGCGTGTAGGAATATAATACATAGAATTGTAATTGTTACAAGTGACAAATATGGGCAATTCTCTTCTTTAGCCTCTTCGAGTGCATAAAGAAATTTGGTTAAATTGGTTTTAATTCCGTAAACCCCAATCTAAACCCATAAATGATTATTTCTATTTCTATTTGCATTGCCCTATGGAAAACTTTTTCTTCACCCATTAGTTCAATGTGAATACCCTTATCGTTCCTCCATAGCTCTTCCGAGTCAATATGGATCACAACATGTTTTAACTATTCACTTAGCCAGAATAAAAAGCAAATTAAGCATAGAGGAATATTTATCACATTAGAGACGTAAAACAAATTCTAAAAGCATACTACAATCTTACACCACCCACTTATTCATCACAAGAGAAATGTAAAAAGGAACTACTCACAATGCATGAAGGAAACAATACAAGTCATCCTTTTACACAAAGAAAATCTACTAGAATTGTGTTTACAAATATTGCAAGATGAAATAGAACACAATACTTAGCTTTTACTCTGCAAAAGTGATGAAAACTACTTGACAAAGGATCTCCAAATATCTCCTGCAACGCTGAGCTCTTCCCTTACAATCACACACAAGCTCCTCACCCACTCTCAAGACAAATAAAAAGGAACTAGCATACTACAACAACATTCATACCCTAAGCTTCACAAGAACTTCTCCACAATATTCTAAAAATTTCAATCCTTAAGAAGTCACCAACAATGCTTCATGGAGCCTCCTATATGCACCAAATAACTCCCCAGATCATGTGGAGAAAACTGCAAGAACTGCCCCAGGCAGTTCTAGAGCCTAAGTGCCAAGATCTCTGTCTAGTTGGCTGGGTTCTGACACCAAGGTGCCATAGGGATGGCACTAAGATGCTTGGAGAAGCGCCTTGGCACCAAAAGGTTGGTGCTTAGGCGCCAGTTCTCCAATTTTTTCTTTAGCTCCTTTTCACCTCCGCTTTGCTCTAATTCTTCTCCACTTCATTCATGTTTTCCTTTCCGTTGTACCTGCAATAAAATATAAAAATACCCTTTTTTAAAGTGCAATTTCATCCATAAACAAATGTAAAGATAAAGAAAATTAAGCATGCTTTAAGCCATATCACTCGACTCATTGTCTCTTTATTAAATTCCATGATTGTTACGTCTCTCTGTAAGGTTTCTTCTTCATAATTTACTTCGCTTCTCGTCTGGGGCATGTCCACACTCATCTCACCACCTTATAAAATGTTGAATCTTGAATTGTCTTTCCAAAGTACACTCCTTGAGAGTTGGAGCCGAGAAAAATATAGGTAAAAAGAGTAGGACTAGAGAATTTGAGGAAAAGTCCTTTATTCATCTCTTGGCCTCCTATCTATAGGGGCCTATTTGTACAATTATGGAAAAGAGGGAATGGTTATGAAAACTGCCCTAAATACAATTAATGTGCTAATTTAATATCAGGTTCACATTATAATGTGAGTGGAGTGCAACGACTATCAATTGGTAGATGTGTTGAGTTTGGTCGTCCAAGGCAGTCTTTTGTATGAAGGTCAATCCTGTAGAGGGAAAACGGTCATTCGACNTCTCTCTCTCTCTCTCTCGTAATCCTTAGTCGGATGGGTGAACCGCTCACTCTCATGGTCTCACTGCATTGATTTTTTCCTTCTTTTCGCCGCTGCCTCCATTAATCTATCTATATAAGCCGAGGGGACGCAGCAGAGCAATGGCTGTGAGCGCGCACATCCAATCTCTTCCCTCCTAACCCTTCCCTTCCTGATGGGTCTCTTCCATTTTCAATCAAGGGGGAAGATTTACAAACCTGCAGCAGAGATCAATCTCAGAGCCGACAGTGATGAACCCTACACCCATGCTAATGTCAAAGGTTCTTTGCTCAGATTTGATGATTACGGCATTTAAATTTCAGTCCTAATCTGAAACTTTCATGGGTTTTTGGTGCTTTAGCTCCTCGGGTTGCAGGATTTCTTGTAAAGATCTTCGTCTGGATCTTAGAATCTTGGATAATAGGTCCTGCTGTTCTGTATATTCTGAAGAAGGATAATCTTGTGCACAAGGTATTTGTTGAAATTCGATTTGGAAGATTGTTTGCTGTGGCTAAACCTCGGTCCTCTGTATCATGAATTGACTTTAATTTTTTTTCTTTAACTTTATATCATAAAAACTATGGTTTTAAATTTTAGAGTTGAATTAGTTATGCCCGCATATTCACCCAGATTCTTCTTTCGCCATCTATAGATGACAAAAAGCCGGCATAAATTTTAGTCTAGATGCCTTCTTCTGTATCTGAAACCTTTAAAAAAAACCTTTTTTTATGCATAACTTGGTTTTCCTTTTTATTTTAAACTTAGTTTTATTTATTTTAATTTTTTTTTTTTTTTGTGAAATTGAAATTATCTTCAAATTTCTAGTTTCTGGTGGACTAAATTCCAAAGTTATTTTAATTATTTTTATATTGGCGCAGTCTCCTTATGTGATTTCTGAGTTTTTTATTTTTTTGATTCTTATTTGTATTTAAACACAGATTAAGCTTTAAGTTTGCGAGATTTTCTATTTGTTTTTTTCTCTTTGGCGCCAACCATGTATATTGTTTCATTTACAGAGCTCTAGATTGGCCTATATGACAGCAAGAAATATTACTGAATTCATTTATTTGTTCCTTGCTTTTTGATTTGAAATTTGATGGATTGCAGTATGCAAACATTTTTTTTTATGTTCACTGATTTGTCAATTCTTTTTTGTACTAATTTCCAAACATACTTGCAGAGCTCTGCCAAAAAAGAAACATCACTTTCAGAATTAGGCTTCAGATGATAAAATTAATCACTAATAACAATGGATTCCTCATTTTTTTCAGAAGCACAATTTATTTTGGACTGAGTTTATGAAAAATGAAAGTTTCAACACGAGACGTTGTTTTTCTTTTCATATTTTCCTAATTTCAATCGCCAGCCTTTTCTTTTTAAATGATTATGTAACAATAATACAAACAAGTGAAGTTTTATTATTTGATTTCAATCTTCTGCAGCTTGTATCATTTGCAGAAATACCAGAATCACCCATGTTCACGGCTACTCATAGTACAGAAGGTTTGAATGTCAAATTTATATAATTCATTAGGATTATGCTCCATAAATAAGAATCTGTTTATGGCTCCTCACATACTTAGACAAAAGCCAATTACTACCTATTATTTCAGATCTTCATGAACAAGAGGTAACTTGCATTGATCCAAATCTGAGTCCTCTTGAAAGACTTAAAGAAGCCATGGATTGTCTTCCAGCAAGTCTAGAGACCACTTTAGAGACTGGTTTCAAGCGCTGGACTATTCAGGATTTCTCTAGAGCTTATAGTTCTGGAGAAACCACCCCTATTAAGGTACGTCCATCCGAAAATAAGAAT
This sequence comes from Phalaenopsis aphrodite, assembly GCA_003013225.1. Classification (NCBI taxonomy): domain Eukaryota; kingdom Viridiplantae; phylum Streptophyta; class Magnoliopsida; order Asparagales; family Orchidaceae; genus Phalaenopsis; species Phalaenopsis aphrodite. The sequence goes on from NEWO01000291.1 coordinate 7,947, forward strand.
TTGTGTTTCGATAATTTTCCAATGACTACAGTAATTAAGATGTTTTCACATTTATTCATCTTTAGCATGACTAATAGTGGTGGAATCAGAGAAGGCCTATAGTTTTGTTCTCATCGCCCATAAGATTTATCTTGTAATGCCCATTCATTTGAAATCTTGATTCCGCCGCATCCTTCATAGTTAGTACATATTTGAAAATTTTATTTAATGTTTACTTAGTATTTTTTAATGTTTCTAATAGTAATTAGTGGTTATGTTTAGCTTGACAGCTGAAAGTTAAGAGAAAAACAATTAGGAAGATTTACATACATATCACTCAATTCCTATGGATTTATATATCTAACATATATGCCACCTTACTATGCATGAAAAGGTGTATTTCAGTTTTTAAAAGTTAAAAATAGTGGTATTTTTGATGTGATATGAAAGATTTAGTTGGAAGAAATGTAAAAAACAAAAGTTTAGGTGTTAGATAATTAAATACATAGCAATTAGGTGGTATGCATGTAAATGCTTTGAATAGTTATTAAGGAAGGGACTCGGTTTAGAGCAAGCTTCTTAGATCAGATTCTTTCCCTCATTTTCATTAATGGAAAATAGTTACATGACGACATTGTGAAAGCTTAATGAGGTACTTTGCAGGTAGCGAAGAGATTTTTAGCTGCCCTTGAGGAGTCCTCTGCTCCTCACCTTCAAATGTCTTTCTTCATTGCTTATGATGCTCAAGAAATTTTAAGGCAAGCCACAGAATCATCACTTAGATATGAGAAAGGTAAATATATTAACCCTCAATTTAGCATTAAAGTTGGTGCTAAGCTGATTTTTATTATTGCTCATTTGGTTGCTTCAATTTCAGTCTGATTTCTATTCTACTAAAACCTTCTAACTTCTCTTAAAGTAGTGATTTTATTTACATACATAGAATTACTGAATAATAAATCATTTTTTTTAATATTATATTTTATATGTACAAGCAGCCAAATGAGCCCTTAAATATTAGATAAGTTAACTAGATGCATTATGTATTTTTAAAACTACACTCTTTTGTTTTTGTTAAACTGCAATCTTAAAAGATCCCTTTAAAATATTTTTTGTGATTTTGAAACGTGTAAATCATATTTGATATTTTCTGGCATCCAAAGCTCGTGACCTTTCTATATAAGGTTAGGCATGCAAAGTTGCAGAATGAGTATGGTCACCCAAGCTTTTTGTTGTTTGCCATTTCGTGTTGAGCTCATTTCAAACTCCATCATGAGCCTAATAAATTTATGAAAAATATGTTTGGGGTCCACATTCTTTTGGAACAATATTTATTGGTCCACCTAAACACTTGAGTAATAGCATTGTTGCTGGATTTAGTATTTCTCCTACATTAATGGTCAGATAACAGAAAAATTCAAATAAAACTTTAAAAATAACATGATTTCAGCATTTAATTTCTAAACAAAGGAAAAAAGAACTGTTATAAGCTAAATGGTTAGATTGAAGTGTCCATGGAAAAATAAGAGGCCTCAAAGGATTTTACAAAATATTAGTTGTTGGAGTACTATGTTTTTTTCATGGAAGGGTCGGACATAAAGCGATTGTGCATTCATCAAGGAAAAACATTGCTTATGGATCAATGTTTTGAATAAATTGCCTTGAAGGTACACAGAATTATAGCCAGTTATACATAGAAGGAGCATATAGTTAACGCAACTTAGCATGCTTCTTTATGAAACTCAAACAAGTAAAATTCGACAATTATCAAGAAAACACATAGTAATAACTAGCAATTGCAACTATAAGGAGCACATAATTAATGCTATATAGAGAGAGCAGATTAAATTGCAAAAACTATCAATATCCATAGTAAAAAAGGTAAAAAAAACCAGAAACTTCGCACATCTTAGAGCTATTTAAATTTTTGTTCATAAAAAAAAGTGGTGTTTGCACCACTGGATGCCCTTTCTAAACAAGTGAAAAAATGTTGAAATACTTTCATGTATTTTTTTTGGGCCATTTACTCACATACCACCCATTTCCTATGTGTTCACATATCTAACACCCAAACTTTAATTTTAACATTCATACCAACAATCTTTCATATCACATCATAAATATCAATATTTTAATTTTTAAAAAGTGAAATGCACCTATTCAGGCATAGGTAAGGTTGTATGTACGTAAAAAAATTTAAATTTAGGTGTTAAATACATAAATATATAATAATTAATTGGTATGTATGTAAATTTTCTTTTTTTTATTATCAAATTAACATAGAATTTGGCTCCTTGAAGAATTATGAGAAATGACCTCCCTACCTGTGTTCTCTCACCAGGAACTCCAATTTCAGTACTGGATGGAGTTCTAATTGCTGTTAAAGATGAGATAGATTGCATGCCCTATCCTACTACTGGTATTCTGCAACTTCTTGTTTTATCATTTGTTTTGTTTTATTTTATTTTCTTTGCATGTTTAATTGTTTCTGTGCTATAGTTTTCTTATGCAACTGGTGCGTGCAGGAGGAACCAAATGGCTACACAAGGCAAGGCCATGCACTGAGGATGCAGCCTGCATCAAGAAACTAAGATCTTGCGGTGCTATATTTGTTGGTAAGACGAACATGCACGAACTTGGAGCTGGGACTAGTGGTATTAACCCTCACTATGGGTAAGCTATGATTTCTTTTGCCATTAAGTTTATCCATTCTATTAAATTTATGAATTATATAGTTGGTTTTTAATCTATTACAGCCCAACGAGAAACCCTTACAACATTAATAGGGTTTCAGGAGGCTCCTCGAGTGGCTCAGCAGCTACTGTGTGCGCTGGACTTTGTCCAGTTGCACTTGGTGTTGATGGTGGAGGTATAAATTTTTATTGGTGTATAAGTGATTCATCTTAAAAAGAACCTTTTTTTTTTTATATAATGTCGTGATTATGGAATATCAATTATGTTTTGAATAGTTGGAGAGTGAAGACCATGAGAATGGAAAAAAAATAATTCACAAGAAATACACCACAAAAGAATCATGAGAATTTACATGGTTTAGCTAGATCCATCTTCTTTCACAACTGCATAGAGAGATAAAGGTTCACTATTCCAAAAATGAAAATGAAATATAAATATTTTTTCTTAGCCTTAATCTCTCTAGTATTCTTCCATATTTGTTTTTTTCCCTCTATAAGCCTAAACATCCTCCACCGACCATCCTATCAATCATTGGCCCTCATGATAGTGGCCAGTTTTCTCATTTAAGAGCCTTTGAAACATAGCTGTCGCCTCACCCTCTATGAAGAAATCCTTCTGTATGATAATATCCATGATAACTATCAACTTTTGAGCACTTCCACGACCTTCTCCTCTACTCATGGTTAAATGAACAAGAAGAATGAGTAAATTCATGCGACCATTAATCTTTTTTTATTTAAGAAAGCAACATGTGGTGGTAAGTATGAAGAACTATGAATGCATAGTAATCTGATTTTGATCTCCAAAAATCTTAAGATATGAAAAGCAAAATTAATCTAAAATTACTGGTTATTGTTGTCACGTAGTGGGATTAAGGCTTTGTTATTGTTGTTGTTGTTGTTGTTGTTGAATCTAAAATTGTGAGATAAAAGTGACAAAGGGAGATTGGACTCCACCCCTCAAGTGAAATGCTAATCATTAGATACCACTTGGTTTTTAAACCTATGACATTAGATTTTCATTTTTTTTCCCGTTAATATGGCAATTTAAAGTTTCCTTCACCTTGATGACAAAATAACTCAAAAATAAAAAGTTCTCGAGTTTGGCAATCACTGTTTAAATTTTAGTTGGGGCATTTACATACATACCGTCCAATTCTTATGTATTTACATGTCTAACACCTAAACTTGCATTGTACATTTACACCATGAAAATTTTTCATATCACATAAAAATACAACCATTTTAATTACTAAAAAATCAAATAATACCTTTTCATGCATGGATAAGGTGGCATGCATGTATGTAAAAATTGAAGCTTAGGTTTTAGTATGTAAATACATACGAATTGAGTGTTATGTATGTAAAGCTTCCTTAATTTTAATCATTGTGCCAAAGACATGCTCATGTCTACTTATTGCTTATATAATGTCTCGCTACTTTTACCAGCTTGAAAAGTATGTGGTCAGAGGAATAAATTGCGAAAAATAGCATCATACCAATCATTATATTACTTAGTTAGCCTTCTGATAAACTTTTAATTGAATGACTTCTGTCAGTTCAACCTTTACATCTCATACATATATCCCTGTTATCTATCTTGAATAAGGTTCTGTGCGTATGCCTGCCGCTCTTTGTGGAGTTGTTGGTTTCAAACCAACATCAGGGCGTTTTCCAACCTCAGGGTTAGTAAATTCTTTGTTCCTCATAAGCACATGCTATTCTTATGAGCATCCAAGAGGTTAAACAAACATTAAATCACGTTTCATTTTCAGGGTTATTCCGCTAAATTGGACCGTTGGAATACCAGGCATCCTTGCAGGAACCGTCGAGGATGTTCTTATTGTGTTAGTGATATTCTTCCATGCATTTTTCTTTTGTTTAAACAAATTCTTTCACCTTATTGATTCTGGAATGATAGCATATTTAAGTCTTAAACACCAAAAATATTTCTTTATTTCAGTTATGCAGCTATTGCGAATGATGTTGCTATGTTCCAACCCAAATCACTACTGGTGAGAAAATATAAACCCAATTTTCACTTATCTCAGCTACTCAAGATTTTACTTATTTTGCCTTTAATCTAAATCAACTAGATAATTAAGTCACATGTGGAATGACATCATGTATTTGTAATAGGGGTGCAAACGAGCCAAGTTTAGCTCAAAGTTAGAGCATCATTGATTAATAGAGTTTGAGCTTAATTATACAAGTTCAGGCTTGTCATTATGAAAGAGAAACAATATTATTTAAGCTTTAATAAACTAACAAAAAGAATAAGCATTTAGGAGATAGTTTATATAAATCACTTGAGATAAAGTGTAAAATATCATTTTTAAGCATTTTTATTAAGTTAAAGATAAATTATTTAATTTTAATGTATTTTGAGTGTATTTAATATTATTATTATCATTATTATTATTATTATTATTATTATTATTATTATTATTTTAAAACAACCCAACTTACGAGCTAACGAGTTGAGATAGGGCTAGTTTGAGCTTAACTTGTTAGTTGATCGAGCTAAGTTCATGAGACACTTGTCAAACTGAGTTAAAGCCAGCTCATGATCCAGCTTGGCTCTGCTACACCCCTAATTTGTAATTCTCTCAAGTATACTGATATATTTTTCTAGAATATAATGCTCATTTCAGTCATGTTCTGAAAACTCTGTTTCCTACTTTGATGTAATCATCTCTATATTTTCATTATTTGTTTGTTTGGGACAGCCTGAATTCAATCTTCCTCAACTAAAATCTTCACACTTGCTGGCTAACCTTAAGTTTGCCAAGTATAGAAAGGTCAGTAGAGAACATATATAGCTGTTTCATGGTTCTTCCATAAATGTTCTTGTCTACCAATTAACTCTTCCTTACATGTGCTAGCAGAGTAAAAACATATATTTTCTGGTTTTTAAAAACTTTTTTGGTAAAACAGTGGTTTAATGACTCCTCAGCTGATATTCAAAGCTGTTGTGATAATGCATTACAGTTGCTATCCAAGCATTATGGATGGAAGGTAATATTTCTTCTGAAAAGATGCAGTTTTGTCTTTATTCAATTAAGTTAAATCAACATACATTTTCTAGTATGTAATAGTTGAATAACTCGTGAATAAAATTTGTATTGATTTATGTAATAATACATTATTTGTGGGGTATGAATCTGTATATTACGCATTCAAACTCAAAGCATCTGTTGTTATGTGCAAGACTGTGGATGTGACCATACCGGAGATAGAAGAAATGCGCCTTGCCCATTATGTGACTATTGGATCCGAAAGCACTACTTATTTAGCTACTCACCTTGAGAACATGTATGTAACTACATGTTTTCCTAAATTAAAATTAGTTTTACAATAGAAACTTTTATTAATCTTCATGTGATTTTAGAAGCCATGGGGAGTTGGGTTGGGACGCTAGAGTTGCTCTTAAAGTATATGGCTCATTTAGCAGCAGAGATTATCTCAACGCACAGAGAATAAGGTAAAATACTGCTTTCTGTTCTGTATGACGACCTCATTAAAATTTTATAAAACAAGATTTCAGTTTGATCATTGTTTTCTGTCTTAATTTTGGTAAATTTGAATTTATTGCTAATTTTTACATTTCACCCTTAATATTTCTCAAGGAATCGTCAGATGCAATTCCATAAGGAAATTTTTAAAAGCGCAGATGTTATTGTCACACCTACAACCGGGTATTAAGCTTGAATCTTGCTTTCCTATTACAAAACAGGGGCATTTACAGACGTAGCCCACAATTCTAATGTATATCTCACACCTAAACTTGCATATTTACACACATACCACTCAAATCTTTAATATCACATCAAAAGCACTATTAGCTTTTTTAAAAAAGTAAAATATATCTTTTTATGCATAGGTTTAAAGCACGAAAGTGCTATGTATGTAAATTTGAAAGTTTAGGTGTGAGATATGTAAATGCATAGGAATTCTGTGCACCGTATGTAAAATTCCCTACAAATTATTATTTAAATTGGCTTTCAAGCATGAAAACTAAGAAATGTCCTTAACTTTCTTATATTTAAACAATAGTGTGACTGCTTATCCGCTTCAAAGAGATGCTTTCAGCACTGGGGAGCTTGACTACATAAATGGAGGTGTATTGAATTTCAAATGAATTAATGTTTTCATTTTCTTCTATTAAAGTTATCCATGTAAATACATTTGTAGTATTTAATTGAACTAAAAATATGGTGGTTCTTTGTTTATTTATACACTTTTGGCAGCTGCGCTTGTAAGATTCTCAATAGCTGGAAATTTTCTAGGGCTGCCGGCTATTACTATCTTGGTAAGGACCATTAAGACACATGCCATATAAAATATGTTATTGTAGAAACATAAGTGGTAGACTCATGCCTATAAACTAAGAGGCCAATTGAGAACACTTTTATTTTATATTTTGTATTTTCTTTTGTTTATGTTCTAATTTGAAATAAAACACATTTGAATATTTGATTAAATAATTAAAAAACAATCAAAACATCTAAAAGCTATTTTGATTATTTTCAAAAACCTGTTCATTTATTTTTAAAAATATAAAAAGAAATATATATAAAAAATATAATAAACAAACATATTTTTAAAAAATAAAAGGAAAAAATAGCAAAAACAATAAATAAAATTAATCCCAATTAAATTCTCAAGCTTTTGGATTAAAAATGAATTACAACTTTGTTTATTCACATTCCCTAACACACACACATGCTTTCTTCTTATTTAGAACAAGTGATTTAATCAGTTAAAAGTTAAACTTGTGTTTTTAATAGGCTGGATATGACACTTCAGGCATGCCAATAGGCTTGCAATTTATTGGGAAGCCTTGGTCTGAAGCTACTTTGCTCCACCTTGCTTATGCCGTGCAGGTAATTAAACCAAAGCTTCTGTTATGGATTAATTTTGGATTCTCTTTATGGAGCAATTTTTCCATACGAAGTACGTACGCTGCTCTACGTGCGGACTTCCGGTAATATGCCATCAAGTGGAGGTTATTGTGGGGTTATTGGCGTAAAACCGCGAAGGTATTGGGTGTTTATTGGGATGTTATTGTGGGGGTTATTGAGATGGAACCACGAAGGTTATTTTAGTGGAACGACGGAGGTTATTGAGGGCTTATTGCGGCTTTATTGGAGTTAATGCTCCAATAACCCTCAATAACCCTCCCAAATAACCTCTGCATTACCGCTCCAATAACCTCTGCGGTTCCACTTTTATTTGTTTTAGGTGTGCCTGATATAACACACATGACGGCATATTACTGGAGTCCGCACGAAGAACTTGATACGTACTCCATATGGAAAAAATTCTCCTCTTTATGGATTTGGAGAGACAAAAGTTAAATATTCTTGGCCTTTGCTTTTCTAGCTTTTATTAGATTCTATTTGTTATCAGGGTTCACCCAAGCAGATAATAGATTGCAATTAGGGTAGCTAGATAGTATGGAACTGAGCCTTTGGTGGTAAAGTCGCTTAATAGGCAAATTATCCGTAGTAGATGAACAGAATTTTAAGATGCGTATGACCAAACAAGTTAAACTAGACCTTAATAGCTTAAACAAAATTGCATCCTGCAGCTTAAAGCTTACCAAAAAACTTTTCATTAAATTTCCTTTCCATACTAATGCCTGCCACGAGTTAGATCTGCTATATGCAATTTTGTGGTGCTATAACTTATTCCAGAAATTAGATGTCAATAAATATTAAATATTAGGCAGTTGTTTGTACCTAACAGACTATGTATATATAAATGCCTTCTCTATTTTTGGAAGGTTGCAGAATACTGAAATTAAGCTGCTCTTAATGTCAGAAACTAATAATGTGATATTCTTTTACAGGCTTTGTTAATTCACAGCTACCGAAAGCCAGAGGTGTTTTATGATCTGCTGAAAACTGAATAGATAAAAAGTTGATAAATGTCAAAATAATACTTTGGGACTGAAATTGTTCCCTTTAAAGGATCAGGGGACCATTTTGAGACATTTCTCGATAAATGTTGATAGCATTAAAGGCAATAAAATACATTTACATGATAATAGTTGGGTCAAAAGGGTGTCCAATAATCAATACCAGAAGAGCAATTCTTTTACTGCTATACGAAGTCAAAATGGTTGTTCTAGCTTGAATGCATCTCATTATGTGTGTGTATGTAAGGTGTACCAAAAAAAAAACAAAAAAATGAGACTACTCAAAAGTTGTTTGTTGATTTTTTAGAAATTACTGTCCTCTTTTTTTCTTCAGTGCTTTCCAGTTAAGAGTTTTAGTTTGCGCTGTCATATTTTTTAAGGAAGATTTACATTCATAGCACTCCATTCTTATGTATTTACATATCTAACACCTAAATTTTAATTTTTACATATATCTGTCACCATACCTACACAGGAAAAGTTTATCACTTTTTAAAAGTTAAAAGTGATATTTCTTATGCTATATGAAAAATTTGTGGTATAAATGTAAAAAGCAAAATTTAGTTGTTAGATATGTAAATATATAGCAATTGGGTGGTATGTATGTAAATGCCCCTATTTAAACTGCTGAGATGAATCAGCAAACCACAGATTATA
>NEWO01000291.1:22043-43285 GCA_003013225.1 Phalaenopsis aphrodite
ATAGATATAATTTTTAAAGTAAGTTATAGGTGAAAATAAAGCCTAAGAGTCACATGTTAGATCTTGGAATCTTAGCACAGTATAAATATACTAACCACAATGCAATAATTCACAACCAATGCTCATCAAGGCAGGTAATTGGCCATATAGAAAGCAGGTAATTGGCAATGCGTAGGTGGCTAAGCACTATCCATGGTATCATTCCCCAATGTTTCAAGTGGGGAATTTGGCCTCTAGTGGCTTGATTTGGCCAAGATGACCCACCAAATTGAAAGCAGAAAACGGGGCTATTGTTGGGGCACAAGGTTCTCGGCACAGGGGTGCCAGGCTCGGCCAAGGTTAAAGCAGGGGCTCCAGCTTGGCGCTAGTGTGCCTGCATCCAGGTGTGGGGACACTATAACTCTTCGGTGAGAGTGCCTAGACAAACACGGAGGTAGTAATATTTAAACACGGGTTTTCTATGCATTATATCTTTAGGTGTAGGTGTGCAGGCTCCCTGGAACCTAGGTGCGAGTACGCCGACCCCTAACTTAAGGGCACTAGGCAAATGTGAGGCACAAGTACGCCAATGTTGTGGCGCGGGTGCGCCCGTGCATACCTCCATTTTTGTGCCCTAAACATGCATTGGGGAGTGTCGACGATGTCTTTAGGTTATGGGATATTACACATGAATAGAGTATGGTCCCATGGTTTCGTTTTGAATGAATGTTTCGTATGTGTGATATCAAAAGTTGATGCCATTAAAGAGCAGTCCCAAACCTAAGTGGAAATCATCTTTGTATAAAATAAGGTCGACATCAAACGGAGTATTCACTTGTCATTCTCTTCGGTGGCCTGAAGCTTCACGGTGGGATCGAAGACATTGGTCTCTTGTAGCCGATCAACTTCCTCCAGATTCATTGTCGATCAGTCAGTTGAGACGATTGACCCTAAGGTCCTTAGAGAATACTTTGAAACCATCAAGTAGAGCGCAAATGGAAAAACTAAAATTATGAAGAAAAGTGAATGGAAAAAGATGGTAAAAGTGTTGCATCATCAGAACTTTCACACATATATATAAGGAAATGGAAGAAATAAAACCGTCGTACAAAGGTAATAAGGAAAATTAATAATAATTTTGAAAACACACTAATAAAGGGAACTTGTCAACATAGGAATTGAGATGAAAAAATAAAATTTATTCTAACAATAAACTTTACAAATTTCAATTAGTGCCCGGGAGTTAAGCCAAGAGAAAATATTTTACAAGGAGATCAACCGCACTTCGACCAAGACATACCCTAGTCAAAACAATATCTCAAACAAAACTTCTCTCCCAAACTTAAACCATTCAACCGATCTGCCACCAGTCGAGCCCAAAAAATGAATGAGTAAGCAACTTGTGTATCTCCTCTCCTTGATAAACCCTAATCGAACAAGCGAAGTTTTTTCAATCTAACCTAGGTGGTGAGCCGCAACCCGAGGGATATATGAAGTCTATTGGTTGCTTTCCTGTGGGTCTAAAGAGGACTGCATGGGAGATCAACACCACAATCCTTGCTTAAGAGTTAGCCACCCTAGGCTTGCGCTTGGGCTGCCACTGCTGACACCATGATCAAGTTCCCAACAACATTTTTTGAAGGTGAGTCGTCACTGAGGACTATCAGGACCGGGTCAGCTACACCAAGAGATAACATAAAAAGTGTGGACAAAAAATTCAAAATCTAACCAGCAAGACCGAGACTCTTCATACCAACGAATCGATCCCACTCAAATGATGTAACTGACATGGTGCTCTCACAAAGTGGCGGCAGAGCACCAATAGCTTCTTGTGACCTGAGCGGCGGCTGACCAACAACAACATTTTATGCAGTTTATTTGGTTAGCAGGTCTTGTGCCATACTAGAAGGTTGAGTTGACGGATTGATGGTTGGGTTAGTCGCCTGAATGTTCCTCCACCGAGAGTTAGGAATGAATTAAAAGACCCTACCTGATCCGACAACATGGATGCTTTTCTTTTTTAACAATGATTTTATTCTTCTTTTCACCTTTAATGGCAGACATTATCGCTCATTCGATCCCCCGAAGGCATCACAAAGCATACCTTTGCGAGGTCATCGACTGGGTGATTTGGCACATTCACCATTATAGTGCTTGGAAACTGATCAATTCAAATAAGAAGGGATGCATAGCAAGTCATGTCTTATTTATAAGGTTCAAATGCACAAAAATCATGGAAATTCAGTTATTGAATCATTGACTAAGAATACACGTGATCTACTTTTTTGTATTAAATTCATTTATTTTTATCACAACGTCACTTTGAGGAAGCAAGAGAATCACTAAAATAGATACATTAAAAGTGTGTCAGATCTGATCTTGAGGAGATCTAGCAGTACATATGAGAAGAGTATGAGGAGGGATGGCTGACTGATAGACTAACATGATGTCTACTTATTCGACCAAGTGAAGCCATCTGAGCCAAAGTTAACAAGGGCAAAGTCAACCGCACCATAAAAGACAACCAAATGATTCGAGTCCGAACTGTTCAGTCGGAAAAGAGACAAAGAGACATCCGAGTCAATCTTCATGAGGAAAGCCAACTGAGCGAAGGCCATATCCCCAAGCATCTCTAATAATATCGAGGATGCCTAGAAGTCCCTATTCTATTACGATAGTCATACTGGGTAAATCGATTAACAACACTGACCAAGTCAATCCTGCCGACTCGAAACCGATTGAACTCAGTTAAACAAGCCACAAGCTCGTACACACACACACACACACACACACACACACACACACACAAATAAGAATTTAAGTGGCCTGTGTGTCTGATGCTGAGTTTGCTGTTTTGGAGCCACTACTGGATCAACGCAGTCATAATGATCGGTAGTTTAGTTATGTAATAATGCGTTCAAATGCTCACTCTCATGGTCTCACTGAATTGATTTTTTATTCTTTTAGACGCAGTCTCCATTAATCTCTCTATATAAGTTCAGGGAACGCAGAAGAGCAATGGCTGCGAACGCGCACATCCAATATCTCCTCCCTCCTAACCCTCCTTCCTTTCTTGATGGGTTTCTTCAATTTTCAATCAAAGGGGAAGATTTACAAACCTGCTGCAGAGATCAATCTCAGAGCCGACAGTGATGAACCCTACACCCATGCCAATGTCAAAGGTTCTTAGCTCAGATTTGATGATCACGACATTTAAATTTCAGTTCTAATCCGAACCTTTATTGTGTTTTCGGTGCTTTAGTTCCTCGGGTTGCAGGTTTTCTTGTAAAGGTCTTCGTCTGGATCTTAGAATCCTGGATAATAGGCCCTGTTGTTCTGTATATTCTGAAGAAGGATAATCTTGTGCACAAGGTATTTGATGAAATTCGATTTGGAACATTGCTTGCTATGGCTAACCTGGATCGTTTCTATGATGAATTGATTTATGTATATATATATATATATATATATATATATATATAGTTTAATATATTAATATATATATATATTATTGCTTCAAGACTCTTCAATAACACGCAATAACATCTGAATAACACACAATAACATCTGATTAATATGATAGTAATATTCCCTTATGTTACCAACAGATTTTATTTGACGTGATTATATTGGACTCCGATTTCAAATTTTAAGAGTTGAAATCATAGATAGATACGCCTGCATATTCAATCAGCTTCTTCTTTCGGCCTTTATGATTGATAGGTGACAACAAGTTGACTGAGGTTTTATTATGGATCAGCTGTTGCGTGTCCTTTTAACTATCCAAAACATTTTAAAAAGCCTTTTTTTTTATGCCACAATTTGGTTTTCCTTTTTTACAAACTTAGTTTAGTAGCTAAATTTGTTTTAATTATCCTGCAATATATAGTTTACGGTGGACTGATTCAAAAATTACAGATATTATTATTATTATTATTATTATTATTATTTTAGGGGCTTTGTCTTCATATGTGAATGCTGAGGGTTTTTTTTTTATTATCTTACTTTGTATGTCAACATATGGAGTGAATGAGTTTCAAGCTTGCAAGATTTTTTGTTTGTTTCTTTTTGTCAAGCTTAGTTTGTTATTTAAATTGATTTTAATTATCCCGCAATGTATAGTCTCTGGTGCATTAATACCAAAACTACAGATATTATTATTATTGTTATTATGCCTTGAGTCTCCATATGCGATGATTGAAGTTTTAATTTTGTTATTCTAATGGTCCGTTTGGGGGCAGCTTGTACATTTCAGGATAAACTGCTTATCTTGAAATGCGGCCCGTGGGTCGGCCGTAGGGGCGACCCGCGGTCTACGTTTAGTGTAAAAAACCCAAACGCAGTTTCAGATAAGCTGGCAAAATGCGCGAACCAAACGGCACGACTGCGTTTTCAAAACACCGCCCACACTTATAAGCTGCCCCAAACGGACCCTAATTTGTGTTTCAACACATGGATTGGCTGAGTTTCAAGCTTCCGAGATTTTTTTTTTATTTGCGCAAAACTTGTATATTGTTTCTCAAACATATCTCCAGATTTGGCCTTTACAACGAAAATTATTACATACGGATACCGTCATGTCTCCACCGTCGATGACCGCGATCAAATTTAAAAAAATAAAATAAAACAAAATAAAAGTGGAGTCTGCTGAAATACATTTTTGCGGTGATCGACGGTGAAGATCGGACGCCGCATGAAATAATTTTTCTTTTACGACAGCAATAAATATTAAATAACTGATTCCATTTTCTTAGCCATTAATTTTTAAGTTGAAAATTGATGGCTTGCTGTGTATTTATGCAAACATTCTTTTGTCTGTGGACTAATTTGTCAATGCCCTCTGTACTAATTTCAAAACATACTTGCAGAGCTCTACCAACAAAAGAAAAAATATTAATAACATTACTTTTAGAATTAGGCTTCAGATGAACAATCGATTCCTCACTTTTTTAAAAGCACAGTTTAATTTGCACCGAGTTTATGAAAAATGATAGTTTCATCTTGAGATGTTTTTCTTTTCATATTTTCTTAAGTTCAATGGCCAATCTTTTCAATTTAGATGACTATGTAACGATACTGCAAACAACTAAAGTTTTATTCATTTGATTTCAATCTTCTGCAGTTTGTTTCATTTGCAGAAATACCAGAATCACCCATATTCACGGCCATTCATAGTACCAAAGGTTTGAACATCGAATTCATATAATTCATTAGGAACCAATTAATTTTCTTTTAGTCATGACTATGTTTCACAAATAAGAATATGTTTATAGCTCCTAATATACTTAGACAGAAGCCAATTACTACCTATTATTTCAGGTCTTCATGAACAAGAGGTAACTTGCATTGATCCAAATCTGAGTCCTCCTGAACGACTTAAAGAAGCCATGGATTGTCTTCCTGCAAGTCTAAAGACCACTTTAGAGACTGGTTTCAAGAGCTGGACTATTCAGGATTTCTCTAGAGCTTATAGTTCTGGAGAAACCACTCCTATTAAGGTACATCCATCCCAAAATAAGAATTTGTGTTTTGATGGTTTTGTTCTCGTCTTCATAAAGATTTATCTTATAACGCCCATTCATTTGAATCTTGATTCCGCTGCATCCTTCATAGTTATTGCATATTTGTAAAACTTATTTGATGTTTATTTAGCTTTTTTTAATGTTTCTAATAGTAATTAAGGGTTATGTTCAGCTTCACAGCTGAAAGTTAAGAGAAAAACAACTAGAAAGATTTACATACATATTACTCAATTCCTATGTATTTATATATCTAACATATATGCCATCTTACGTATGCATGAAAAGGTGTATTTCAATTTTTAAAAGTTAAAAGTAATGGTGTTTTTGATGCGATATGAAAGATTTAGTTGGTAGAAATGTAAGAAACAAGTGTAGGTGTTAGATAATTAAATACATAGCAATTAGGTGGTATGTATGTAAATGCACTGAATGATTATTATGGAAGGGACTTAGTTTAGAGCAAGCTTATTTGATCAGATTCTTTCCCTCGTTTTCATTAATGGAAAATAGTTATATGTGGATATTATGAAAGTTTGATGAGGCACTTCGCAGGTAGCGAAGAGATTTTTAGCTGCTCTTGAGGAGTCCTCTGCTCCTCACCTCCAAATGTCTTTCTTCATTGCTTATGATGCTCATGAAATTCTAAGGCAAGCCACAGATTCATCACTTAGATATGAGAAAGGTAAATATATTAACCCTCAATTTAGCATTAAAGTTGGTGCTAAGCTGATTTTTATTATTGCTCATTTGGTTGATTCAATTTCATTTTAATTTCCATTCTATTGAAATCTTCTAAATTCTGTTAAAGTTGTGATTTTTTTACATACATAAAATTACTGAAAGATAAAACATCTTTTTTAAATATCATATTTTATATGTACAAGCAGCCAAATAAGCCCCTAAATCTTCAGACAAGTTAACTAGATGCATTATTTATTTTTTAAACAGCACTTCAAAAAAAAAAAAAAAACACTGCATCCAAAGCGTGTGACCTTTCTATATAAGGTTAGGCATGCAAAGTTGCTGAATGAGTATGGTCAACCAAGCTTTTTGTTGTTTGCCATTTCATGTTGAGCTCATTTCAAACTCCATCATGACCCAATTAAATCTATGAAAAATACGTTTGGGATCTACATTTTTTGGAGCAATATTTAATTGTCCAACTAAACACTTACTTGAGTAATAGCATTGTTGCGGGATTTAGTATTTCTTCTACATTAATGGCCAGATAACAAAAAAATTTAAAGAAAACTTAAAAAATAACATGATTTCAACATTTAATTTCCAAAAGAAAGAAGAAAGAACTGTTGCTAAATGGTTGGAATGAAGTGTTCATGGAAAAATAAGAGGCCTCAAAGGATCTACAACTTATTAATTGTTAGAGTATTTTGTTTTTTCATAGAAGAGTCAGACATAAAGAACTAGTACATTCATTAAGAAAAAACATTGCTCATAGATCGATATTTTGAATAAATGGCTTTGAAACTGCACAAAATTATAGCCAGTTAGACATAGAAGGAGCATATAGTTAATGCAACATAGGATGTTTTTTCACCAAGACTCAGACAAAAAATTCCACAATCATCGAGGAAACACAGAGTAATATCTAGCAATTGTAAGTGTAAGGAACATATAATTATGCTACATAGAGGAAGCAAACTAAATTGCAAATATTATCAATATCCATAGAAAAATGGTAAAGCAGAAACTTTACACATCTTAGATCTATTTAAATTTTTGTTCATAGAAAAATGTGGTGTTTGCACCACTGGATGCCCTTTCTAAACAAGTGAAAAAAATGCTGCATTGATTTCGTGTACTTTTTTTGGAGCATTTACATACATACCATCCACTTCCTATGTGTTTACATATCTAACACCTAAACTTTAATTTAACATCTATACCACCCAAATCTTTCATTTCACCTCATAAATACCACCATTTTAATTGTTAAAATGTGAAATACACCTATTCATGCAAAGATAACCTGGTGCGTATATAAAAATTGAAGTTTATAAATATGTAATGATAAATGAATTAAGTGGTATGTATGTAAATCTTCACTTTTTTTAGATGAAATTAACTTGGAACTTGGCTCCTAAAAGAATTATGAGAAATGACTTCCCTACCTATGTTCTCTCACTAGGAACTCCAATTTCAGTACTGGATGGAGTTCTAGTTGCTGTTAAAGATGAGATAGATTGCATGCCCTATCCTACCACTGGTATTCTGCAAGTTTTTGTTTTATCATTTATTTTGTTTTATTATTATTTTTTTTTCACATGCTTAAATTTTTTCAATGTTAGAATTTTCTTGTGCAACTGGTGCTTGCAGGAGGCACCAAATGGCTGCATAAGGCAAGGCCATGCACTGAGGATGCAGCCTGTGTCAAGAAACTAAGGTCTTGCGGTGCTATATTTGTTGGTAAGACAAACATGCACGAACTTGGAGTTGGGACTAGTGGTATTAACCCTCACTATGGGTAAGCTACGATTTCTTTTGCCATTAAGTTTAGTCATTCTATTGAATTTATGAATTATATAGTTGGTCTTTTTAATCTATTACAGCCCAACAAGAAACCCTTACAACATTAATAGGATTTCTGGAGGTTCCTCGAGTGGCTCAGCAGCTACTGTGTGCGCTGGACTGTGTCCCATTGCACTTGGTGTTGATGGTGGAGGTACAAGTTTTTATTGGTGTATAAATGATTTTTTTTAAAAAAGAACCATTTTTTTTATATTATCTTGATTATGGAATATCAATTATGTTCTGAACTGCTGGAGAATGAAGATCATGAGAATGGAAAATAAAGGGAAGATTTACATACGCACCATTGAATTCTTATGTATTTACACATCAAACACCTAAATTTTAATTTTTACATATATGTCACGCTATTTATGCATGGACTGAAAAAGTGTATTTTACTTTTTAATAGTTATATTGCTGATATTTTTGATGTGATATGAAAGATTTGATTGGTATGAATGTAAGAAGCAAAGTTTAGAAATACATGAGAATTGGGTGGTATGTATGTAAATGCCCCAAAAATAATTTACAAGAAAAGCACCACAAAATATTCATAAGGAGTTTGCATGGTTTAATGAGATCCATTATATCCACAACTGCATAGAGAGAGATCACTTCACTGATCACTTTCCCGAACTTCTCCTACACTCTTGGTTGAATGAACAAGAAGAAATTAATACGTTCTTATTTAGGAAAGCAACATGAGGTGATAGGCATAAAGAATTAGAAATGAATGGCATTTTGATTTTGGTCTCCAACAATCTTAAAAAATGAAAAGCAAAATTTATCTAAAACTCTAAGATCAAAGTGGTAGAGAGAAAGTAGAATAATTCATGATAAAATAATTCAAAATGGAAAAATTCTCGAGTTTATTGATTTGGATTGCCTTTAACAATTTGTTGCATGGCTCCTCACTACTTCTACCAGCTTGAAAGATATGTGGCCATAGTAATAAATTGTGGAAAACAGTATCATAACAACCATTATATTGCCTAATTAGCCTTCTGATAAACTTTTTCATTGAGTCACTCTTCTATCACTGTTATTTATCTACTTTGAATAAGGTTCTGTGCGCATTCCTGCCGCTCTTTGTGGAATCGTTGGTTTCAAGCCAACACGCGGGCGTTTGCCGAACTCAGGGTTAGTAAATTATGAGTTCATCCTAAATACATGATTTTTTTACGAGCATTCAGGAGTGTTAAGCCTACAGAAAATCACGTTTCATTTCAGGTTTCTTCCTGTGAATTGGACCCTTGGAATACCAGGAATTTTTGCAGGAACTGTCGAAGATGTTCTTATTGTGTTAGTGACCATTTTCCTTGCTTTCTTTCTTTGACCTTGAATGTCAACGTGCACAAGTCTTAAATACCAAAAATATTTCTTTGTTTCAGTTATGCAGCTATTGCGAATGATATTGTTATGTTCCAACCCAAATCACTGCTGGTGAGAAATTATGTAGTCATTTTTCTCTTATCTCGGCAAGATGGGATTTTACTCAATTTTACCTTAAATTTAAAGTAACTAGATAAGTTAGTCATGGCCGTAATGGCATTTTGTATTTGTAATAGAGATGCAAACGAGTCGCGTCGAGCTCAACCCGAAACCCTCAGCCTCGGCTTGAGCTTGATAAATTAATCGAGTTCGAGCTTGAGCTCGATTTTATTTCTAAATGTTCTAGGTGGCTTGTTTATTATGAAAGAGAAAAAAAAAATATTAATTCAAGCTAGTGGTATAATAAAATGATAGATATAATGAGCATTTAGGAGATAATTAATAAGAAATCACATGATATAAAATGCAAAATATCATTTTTAAAATATTTTTGGTAAGTTAAAAGATAAATGCTTAAATTTTAATATATTTTGAGTGTATTCATAATTTTTCTTTTTTTTAAACGAGGCTGTTTACGAGCTAACAAGTTAGGGCTGGCTTGATCTTGGCTTGTAAGCTCATTGAACTCAATTCATGAGACAATTATCGAACTGAGCCAAAACTAACTCACGAGCAGGCTAAGCTACACCCCTAATTTTTTGTAATCCTCTCAAGTCTGCTGATATATTTTGCTAGAATCTAATACTCATTTGAGTCATGTTCTGATAACTCTATTTCCTACTTTGATGTACTCATCATCAAGTTTCCATTATTTGTCTGTTTGGGACAGCCTGAATTCAATCTTCCGCAACTAAAATCTTCACACTTGCTGGCAAACATTAAACTTGCCAAATATAGAAAGGTCAGTAACAAAACATATAATCCTTTCATTGTTCTAGTCTACAAATTTATCCTTGCTTATCTGTACGAAGTAAAAAACATATATATTTCTAGTTTCTTAAAACCACTAATTTTTTGTAAAACAGTGGTTTAATGATTCCTCAGCTGATATTAGAAGCTGTTGTGACAATGCATTACAATTGTTATCCAAGCATCATGGATGGAAGGTAATGTTTCTTCTGAGAAAGATGCAGTTCTGTCTTACATTCAATTAACTTAAATCAACACAATTTCTAGTTTACCCCACATAATTTGCACACCTAATTAATCTATACTAGCTAAAATAAACAGAATATGTAATGAATAAAATTAGTAATGGCTTATGTAGTAATATATATTACATGTTCAAACTGAAAGCATCTCTTTATGTGCAAGGTTGTGGACGTGACCATACCGGAGCTGGAAGAAATGCGCCTTGCCCATTATGTAACCATTGGATCAGAAAGCGCTACTTCTTTAGCTACTCACCTTGAGAACATGTATGCAGCTATCTTTTTCCTACCTATTAAAATTATATTTATATAGGAACTTTTATTGAAAATTTTAAAATAGCTGATGTGAGAATTTTCGTATGATTTCAGAAGCCATGGGGAGTTGGGATGGGACGCTAGAGTTGCTCTTAAAGCATACGGCTCATTTAGCAGCAGAGAATATCTCAACGCACAGAGAATAAGGTAAAATACCGCTTTCTGTTCTGTATGACGACCTCATTAAAATTTTATAAAACGAGATTATCTTTTCTGTCTATAATAATTTTGTAAATTTGTAATTTGTTGCTAATTATTACCTTTCACCCTTAATCTTTGTCAAGGAATCGTCAGATGCAATTCCATAAGGAAATTTTTAAAAGCGCAGATGTGATTGCCACACCTACAACAGGGTATTAAGCTTGAAACCTGCTTTCCTATTACAAAATAAACACAATTCTCATGCACTTACAAAACCTAAACTTGCATATTTACAGACATAGCACTCAAATCTTTAATATCATATCAAAATAACCCCATTAGCATTTTCTTAAAAGTGAAATATATCTTTTCATGCATAGGTTTAAAACACCAAAGCGCTATGCGATGCATGTAAATATGAAAGTTTAGGTCTGAGATATGTAAATGCATAAGAATCATGCGCTCCATGTGTAAATTTCTCTAAAAATTAATATTTAAATTGGTTTTGAAGCATGAAAACTAAAAATTGTCCTTAAACTTTTTTATATTTACACAATAGTGTGACTGCTCATCCACTTCAAAGAGACGCTTTCAGCACTGGGGAACTCGACTACAAAAATGGAGGTGTGTTGAATTTCAAATGAGTTAATATACACATTTTCTTCTATTAAACCTATGAATAGCACTATGGTTGTAGTATATATTTGAACTTCTAATATGTTGCTTCTCCCTTTATTGATATATTTTTTGACAGATGCGCTTACGAGATTCTCAATAGCTGGAAATTTTTTAGGGTTGCCGGCGATTACTATCTTGGTAAGGACCATTAAGACACATGAAACGAGTTCAGACCCATATATAACAGTCCAAAAATATGTTATGTAAAAACACTAATGGTAGATTCATGACTATGACCTAAGGGGACGTTTGGAATTGCTTGTTTTCTATTTTTATTTTGTTTTGTTTATCTTCTGATTTGAAATAAAACACATTTGAAAATTTGATTAAACAATAAAAAACAATCAAAACATCTAAAAGCTATATTGATTATGTTAAAAAAAAATGTTAATTTAATTTTAAAAATATAAAAATAAAAATCTATAAAAATACACTAAACAAACATGTTTTTAAAAAATAAAAGAAAAAATAACAAAAACAATAAATAAAATTAATCCCAATTAAATTCTGAAGCTTTGGATTAAAAATGAGTTAAGACTAAACCTTATTGATTCACATTCCCTAACACGCACACACACCTGCTTTCTTCTTATTTAGAACAAGTGTTTTAGTCAGTTAATAGTTAAACTTGTGTTTTTTATAGGCTGGATACGACACTTCAGGCATGCCAATAGGCTTGCAATTTATTGGGAAGCCTTGGTCTGAAGCTACTTTGCTCCACCTTGCTAATGCGGTGCAGGTAATTAAACCAAAGCTTTTTTTATGGATTAATTTTGGATTCTCTTCATGGATTTGGAGAGGCAAAAGTTAACTATTCTTGGCCTTTGCTCTTCTAGCTTTTATTAGATTCTATTTTTTGCAGGGTTCACCCAAGCAAATAATAAATTGCAATTATGGTAGCTATATAGTATGGAACCAAGCCTTTGGTAGTAAAGTCACTTAATAGGCAAATTATCTGTAGTAGATGAATAGAATTTAAGATGCGTATGACCAAACAAGTTAAAACAGAACTTAATAGCATAAACAAAATTGCATCTTGCAGCCTAAAGGTTTCCAAGTAACTTTTCATTAAATTTCCTTTCCATACTAATGCCTGACATGAATTAGATCTTCTATATGCAATTTTGTACAGAAAATAGATGTCAATAAATATTAAATATTAGGCAGTTGTTTGTACCTAACAGACTATGTAAATATAAATACCTTTTCTATTTTTTGAAAGGTTGCAGAATACTGAATATAAGCTGCTCTTACTGTCAGAAGCTAATAATGTGATATTCTTTTACAGGCTTTGTTAATTCACAGCTACCGAAAGCCAGAGGTGTTTTATGATCTGCTGAAAAGTGAATAGATAGAAAGTTGAGTAAAGTGTCAAAATAGTCCCTTTATTATTTATTTGGGGCTATTTTACTCCCAAGTTATATGAAGAATCTTCATATTCATGAGGACTATTTAACCCACATTGATAAAATCTTGGAATTAAATTGACATTTTTATACATATGTTGGGACTAAAATTGCTCCCAATAAAGAATCAGGGGACCATTTTGAGACATTTCTCGCTAAATCTTGATAGCATAAAAGACAATAATATACATTTACATGATAATAGTTGGGTGAAAAGGTTGTCCAATAATCAATACCAGGAGAGCAATTCTGTTACTCCTAAATGAAGCAAAATGGATGTTCTAGCTTGAATCCATCTCAATATGTGTGTGTATGTAAGGTGTACCC
Organism: Phalaenopsis aphrodite; assembly: GCA_003013225.1. Classification (NCBI taxonomy): domain Eukaryota; kingdom Viridiplantae; phylum Streptophyta; class Magnoliopsida; order Asparagales; family Orchidaceae; genus Phalaenopsis; species Phalaenopsis aphrodite. Next base: position 35,424 of record NEWO01000291.1, read on the forward strand.
AAAAAATTTTAAAAAAAGGATGAGACAAATCAAAAGTTGTCTGTTGATTTTTCAGAAATTACTGTCCTCTTTTTTTCTTCAGTGCTTTCCAGCTAAGAGTTTTAGTTTGCGCAGTCATATTTTTAAGGAAGATTTACATTCATATTACTCCATTCTTATGTATTTGCATATCTAACACCTAAATTATAATTTGTACATATATATATGTCACCTTATCTACACAGAAAAGGTTGTATTTCACTTTTTAAAAGTTAAAAGTGATATTTCTTATGTTATATAAAAAGTTTGTTTGGTATAAATGTAAAAAAAGAAAATTTTAGGTGTTAGATATGTAAATATATAGCAATTGGGTGGTATGTATGTAAATGCCCGTATTTTTAACTGCTGGGATGAATTAGCAAACCACAGAGATAGCATTGATATAAAAAGGAAAAGTAACATAAATTGTGGATTAAAGATAACATACATAATTGCCTGAAAACAAATTCATAAATTATAGTTAGCCTGATAAGCAACACTCAATAGAGAAGAATGGCAAAGAAGGAACCAATAAATTATAAATGACAGTGGTGATGGTTATGCTGTCATTATTTACACCAGCAGCTGCCGCATCAATTCAATACATGTAATATGCATCTTAAGAGAATCAATTTTTTATTCTTATTTAATGTTACAAAAAAAATATATTTTATGTGGCTTTTATTTATTCTTTTTTTTTGAAAAAATCAAATCTAGATGTTTGAAAGCACTAGAATTAATTTTGATATGTTTTGAGTGTTCTTAAGAATGGAAAATCACCGTCCATCATCATTACGATCATTACTACCTTTGCATAAATCAACCTCTTTGACATTTTATAAAAATAAAAATAAAAATGGTTATAAAAAACTTGTCAGCACAAAAAAAAATTTAGGAAAGCAACAAAAAGCATTAGCTAAGCAGAAGCATAACAACAGCCTAGAAAGCAAAGCTGTAAAAAAGCTAACCCGAATGAATCCTTAATTAATTTCTAAAGCATTGTTTATTGGTACATCTAGTAGTAGCAGCAAGCATATGAAGCTAGAAAACCCTACAGTGCAAGAAAATGGTGAAAGGAACTCTTCTAAGCTGCAGCTATGTTTTCATTCATCACACTTTGGTTCATTTACGAGTCTTAAAAAGTTCACATTTAGACTTGAAAAGCTCAAGGATTCATTCCATAATCATATTAATCAATGATGCTCAGAAGCTAAAATTAGTGCAATCCATGGATCCCATTGCAGAACTGGTAAAGCAGAAAGAATCAAAAAGTATTCCCCAATTTTCTGCTAGGACTTCATAAAAAATCTTGAAAACCGGACAGATCCAATAATATGTGTAAGAGAGTAAAACTAAGTACCAGGATCCACAATACTCGATGGTTAAAAAATGAACAAAATGCATGAGAGAAATGAATTTCATTTTTGAAATTTTCTTTTTTGACATCTCATTTAAGAGTGGATGAACTTATTATAGAAATAAATTAATTTTAAAAAATAAAATAAATAGCACATATCAAAATAAAGTATTATATTTTAGTAGTATATTAATAATGAATTGATCAATATTATAACTTTTTCAATATATTTTATATTATTAGTAATATTGCATAACAATTTCATTCAAACCAATCAAACATTGCTTTCTCAATCTGAAGTATATGAGGATCATTAAACCAGTCATCAGCTGTTCAACTACACAATAAATGTTCAAGAATTTTCATTGCATAAATAAATCTTTTAATTATAGTGGTTGCCACTTGTAAAGCTAACGCCAAGTCAATAAGTTTATAAACTATGGGATAAATACCACATAATAGGAACACCATACACCCGAGATTTTATTAGATCCTCACATTTTTATTTTGCCTATTATAAGCACTGTTATATTCACCAATATGATATATATTTTTTCTCTTTTAATGTTTAAATTAGTTGCCAACAAATGAATCTCTACCTCATTGATTTATGGCAACTTACATTTTAGGCTTAAATAAGTAACAACATAGTTAATATGTTGCGTCTTTTTGCATGCTATACTCTAATCAATTTGGACACTCATCAAATCATTTTGACATAAATCTTCGTGCAACTTTACTCATCACTATTTGGGTAAAATTATGATCCTTTTCTTGATGTAATTTATTCAACAAATAAGTTATTCAAACTCTATCCATGTTATTATATGGAATCTGATGTGCCTTCATGTATACTATACTTTAATTAATTTGGATACTCATTAAATCATTTTGAACTAAATCTCTTTGCAACATTACCCATCACTATTCAAGTAAAATTATAACGTTTTGACATATTTGTTTTATTCAACAAATACACTCTTTATAATCTATCCATAACATTAGCATCATAACTATAAATTGAAAGACACGTTAATAGAAAGATTAACAAAACCCAATTTTCACATGTTCTTTCCTCTTCAAAAAGCAATTTACCAAATCATAAAAGCATAATATCAAAATAAATAATTGAAAATACTTAACCAAACATTTATAACATGAATATTAAATAACCTATGCTAAGTGAATAAATCATTCAAAGCTTAATAACTCAATATCAAACAACAAATACATGCAAACATAGGCAAGAAATCAAAAGAAAATCTAGGCAATTAAATATAGTCAATTTGGCTATTGAAATAACAAGGTGAAAAAATTTTATTCAATTGTGGCTCATTTTACTTAAAGATTTAGTCAAGCTTAAATAAAAAATATAAACGAAACATAACATATTTGTGAACATTAAATCTTTCTTGATGCCCCAATTTTGACTAAACCCAGAAAGGCAATGAATATAGTTCGGTTCAATTTTGCGTAAAAGCATGAAATCGTACAAACAGTTCCCACATAGTTATTTGATAAATGTATTATTTAAAGCAATGTTTTGATCATTGATTCACCAAAGAAAAAAAAACCTAGTAAGTGTTCTTGATCTGACATAAAAGGAAGCAAAAGATTCTTTCGTAGGTACATGAGTAAGCATCTCACAAGCAGTTATGCATATCAATAACAGAGCAACACACTAAATTATTGTATACTAAGCAAAAACGCCTAACTTGGCCTCTTAAAGAACGGTAAAATTTTAATTTTTTTAAACATGGTCAGTAAAACACAGTACTTCGCTGGTTGCGGAGTGAAGATGTTGGCATATCATATTAGCAGCATCTTTCAAAAATAGAAGTTTAAAATAATACAAACTAAATAGGGTTTCATATTTTTATAATTTTGAATCAAATATATACAGGGATTACTCTCCACTTTGTGCAATCATGAACGTGGATGACTCTCTACTCTAACTTGTTTTCATGCTCAGAAGCAACAGCTAATGCTCAAATCATTTTGCTCCAACACACCAACATTTAATAGCCTCCGCATAAAACAAGATGCATTTTGACATCATAAACCAATATGCTTTCCTTGAGATATTTCACCTGGCTAGTAAGATTTTAGAGGATGATTTCTTAAACCAGAAAGATTGATGATGCCCTCATTTTAATAGGCACAATAAGGACTAAAAGAGATATAACATATTTAACTGACAATATGAGAGCTTCATTTAAACAGGAAGGAAAATAAAAATATCAATGCAGGCAGAATGCATGCTCCCTCATTCCAATATATGGGTACAACAATTCAAACATATAAAGAGAAGAACAATAAATCCAGCGAACCAGCAAAGCTTATCAAAGGATTTATTATGACAGGACTCGGTGAAAAGAATATGCAACTGCACACAATTTATCTTATCAAAGAATTTATTTTTTAAACATAATAAATAGAAAATAACTTTTTATTAAACAACAACAACTACAACAACAACAACAACAACAACAAAAATAACAATAACAACAACAACAAAAAAAAATAATAATAATAATAATTTCTAAAGAAAAAATTTACCGTAATGGAGAAAAATCAATAAAGGCTTTCTAGTTGTTAATTTTCCTGGCATTGGGGCATTATGTATTATATGATTTTTTTGCCTCTGAAAAAAAGAGTGAGTTTAAAATATAACCACCTAATGATTTAAGTTACAAAATTGCATAAGAATAAAGTAAATAGGAACAATATCAAATTTAAAAATTCATAAATTCCTAAAACTACTTTTGTTTCAATATAAATATTTTAAAATTTAACAACAAGATCTGCGGATGTGCCCTCCCCGACAAGATACCTTAAGATGCCTCAAGAGCCCAAGGTTTCACTAATTTAAACCGAGAATGGCTGCCAAAACCCAAAATATGCAGTTTGCAAGAAGAAAGTGGCTATTCCACCATCGGACACTTTACAATTTCTACACAATCACAAAAACATAAAAGAACATACATTTTCCTGATAGGCAAACAATCAGTTTATTAAGAGTTACTTCTCAATTTTTCACTTTGAAGAATGGAAGTACCACTTATCACACCTTGAAACTAACAGACCCCTCAAGTTATGATAAACAAGCATCTTTTCATATTATTAACTTATGCCGAGCATTCTTCCTTATAAATGACAAGTGATAACTACATTCATTTCTTTACAATGGTTCTAAATCTACATTAATGACAGAAATAAAATGAGAACTAAAATTCGTATTTGCTGCAATCATCTAAAATACCATATTTATAAACCAATACCATTCCAGACACTATAGTTATCAAAAATAAAAACAATGAATTTCCATAAACTAGAGAGAAGAGTCATAATAGTTGAAGAGAAGTATCACCGGCTGGTGGCGTGAGAATGAAGCAAAGAAGCTCTCCGTGTAAAATCATGTCAATGTTTGTGATCCTGAAGGCTGCATGAGGCGTAATCGCATGAGGACTAAGGCGAAACAGAAGGGAGAGTTCCAAACAGCTTGATGTGAGAAGACAGGACGAACGAGAGACCTAGCGAGCCATGGTTGAAGGGCAAAATATGTTCTTTTGTGTGTGTTTGGGCAACTAAATGTGAGTTTGAACCTGATGATATCACCATAAGAAACAAGCAGTTCTTGAGAAGATCGGTATGATCCATGCCACAAGGAACATAATTATAACAAGTCAGATTAAAGAAAAAAAATAATGTAAAGGATAAATTGAATGGAACTAACTCCTACATGTAACAAAAATTCCCAAATCAATGCAACAGTAATAGTCAAAGTTATGAGGGCCATAAATTGTTATGAAGAGGAACAATGAAGAATGAATTTTGTTAACCTCCCATTTCTTGGTAATAATACTTGAAGCCTCGTAATAAGAAAATCTAAAGGAATGAACTAAAACAAATCGTAAAACCAAACAAGGGAGGAATCTAAAAAATTAGTTACTTGTTCTCATAAGAAACACGGGCATGAAAAAAATTTAGAAAACTAAGAAAATAATTAAAAAAAACTAAGAAAAATCAACTAAAGTCAGTAATTTTATTGTCAATTTGTCCCATTCAAAGCGCATGTTGATCATTTAATGAGTATAAACTTTGAGATTTATCCAAAATTCTTATAATTTGCAAAAAATTGAATCATGCAATCAAGCTCTTTATATTTGTGACAAAAATTTGGAAAATAATTTTTATGCGTCGTATAAAATAATCAATAAATAATTAACATATGGTATACCTTATCAATGCACAAGATATTTTTAATCTTTAATATTTATCATCAGTAATCATTGCATCATCTAATATCACTCCTAGCACAAAATATGTATGCTTGTATGGTAAACTGATAAATGTGAATTCCTAGGAAAAAATGAAACGAGACAATTTCAAAGCAATGTGGTTCATATAGTGATATAAAGTCAAATTGAATATATTAAAACTGAACTAACACTTAAATTTTCTAAAATTTCCTAGCATTATTACCAATGCTTGAATGATCCTACTATTCGAGCAGTTAATTTCTTAAAATTTTTTTGTTAAAATCATTCAATATTTAGACAGATCATTATCTAATCATTTAACTTGGGTTCCATATATATTCCATTCAAATCAACAATAAATTTTACATGATAAATAGATAATCTTTTATAAATATTCTCATGCAATTCACGATTGTTGTTCACATCCTTTAAATCAAGACTCAATAAGAAGTTCATACGGATCCAAAGATTTTTTAGGTAAAAGTTGTGTAACTATTTCAAATGTACTCATGGATATAGATCTATTGACAGAAGAATCATATTTAAACTTAATCAAAGACAGCACGAATTGCCAACCAAATGCATGTCATGATGTTAGACACTATAGTATAAATCGCTCAAACTCCTACTAATTATTATAATTTGTCCACCAATTTGTGGGCAATCAGCAAATAAAATTTAAATTGAGTTTCCATTTTATTAATTTCATTTTTCTATAAGATAATGGTATTAATTTCACTTCTCTATAAGATAATGGTTTTAGATAATCCATTCATAAAAACCTTATAAAATAAAATTATATTATGTATGATGCATTAATAATTTTATTATACAAACAACTTTATTAGACAAACAACTATTAAAACCTATCAAGCATTACAAAGGAAGTCATGTTTCATAAAAGTTTGCGGTAATATAAGCACAAAGTTCATGCAAATATTTTTCCAATGCTCAAAAGAAAGAAGTAAAGGTCTGAATAATCTCGTGTATTTCTTTTCCCCTCTGAAGTTTAAAAAGCTCTCCATTCTAATACTTTTCATTCTAAATTTCATTCAAGCTTAGCAAGCAATTATCTTTCTCTGATCATAGCTATACTATAGTCCCGATCAAAATAATCTGCAACATTACCATTTTGTAAATTCAAAATAAAAAAATCTCTTAAAGACGAATCAAATATGCATATTAACTCTTAGAGAGAGTTCCTTAATACATTCCATGAATATAAATTCTTTATCAAGTGTAAGCGAATCATTATTTAATTTATAATCTATTTCAATAAAGCCCTCATAAGTACTGTAGTTCTTAATATGAACAAAACTAGTCAAATCAGTTTTTAAGGTGTTCAAAATAATATCAATCAAACTCAATATATCAGAATGCTTATTTTCAATGACAACACAATGCCTCAACATGGAATTGTATTCCTGCAAATATAAGCTCCTAATTTCAAATATTTGTCCTGAACTTTTTTTGTCAATTCAACTAGCTTAGTGCTTTGTGATAAAAAATAGAAACGTTCTGGGTATCAAATAATATCTACAATATCAAAGGGCTTGGAGTCTGGGACAGATGCATAGAACTATTTGCATATTTTGAGAACTTCTGCTTAGCTTAAATCATTTCATTTGCTAAAATGAGTAATAAAATAATCTTCTTGACTTAAAAACTCCTCCAATCAATACATCCAACACATTACACGAAATCTCAAAGATCTTAATAAAATTTGGCAATTTAAACATATGTGCATTCGTAAGCATTTTCTCAATATCCTTAAAAGCACAATCAATAAAATTTGCCCAATTATATTCTCCTTGTATAAAAGCATTCGTAATTGATGCCTAAACAATGCAAAATCCTTTAATGAATCCATCTATAAGTCATATCTAGACAATAAAAATTTTAAATCTCAAGAAGAATAATAAGTTTTAACCAATTATTAATTTATTTTACTTCATTTAAGTTCAAATAATTCATTGACATAATTTATCATAAAGTTCCTAATCCTTAATTAAAAATAGAATATGTGGTTTGAACATGAATGCGACATATAGAAAATTTTCCAACTAGATAAGTAAAATTATTATGAAAGGTTTAAAAAGAAGGCGTAAAATATAGAGTGTAAATTGAAGATTATATGGATAGAAGTTATTCAAGATGGATTTTGTAAAGAATAGCATTAAATCATAGGTCCCATTTAATAGGAATAAATGAAAAATAAATAAGCT
>NEWO01000291.1:45383-63090 GCA_003013225.1 Phalaenopsis aphrodite
AGATTTTTTTTAAGTTTAATATTTTTAACAAGTATGTTAACATTCTATAGGAACTATGACAATCATGCACATCTATCAACTATATTTAACAAAACATACAAAGAAGCCTAAGTTGCCCTTTAACTCAACTCATCTAAGCTCCTCCCGCAAATGTATTTATAGAAATTTAAATGCAAACCACACAATTCTTATGTTTCATAAAAAAAGAAAAACATAGCAAAAGTAACAAAGACAATGGAAACAAGCTTTCTTTAGATAACATCACAGATAAAATAATCAAAATTCAGAGGAATACTAGATATTGTTTGGTAACCCAAAACTGTGACAAATTCCATTACAATTCAACGAAAAATTAAACTTTAAGAACTAGAAAATTAAATTGAAATTGCCAAGTTGTGGAAAATTCAATGCCAGCAAACTGATATACATGGAGAAGAACAAGGCTTGGATATCAAAACATCCATCTCATCTACTTGGGACAAACCTTTATGCCAATACCATTAATAAATCAATCACAACTTTGTGAGAATCCTACCCACCAAACTTCTAACTGCACAAAGAAAAATCAACGCTAGTTAAGAATCAAAATTCCTTGAACAGAATAATAATAGAAAACCTCATCTTCTTATCGGGATCCAAATTCCACAAGAAATCCAAATCAACTAAAGCATCGACATTCTTGAAATGCATCTGCCACATACCTAAAATCCTGTATGAAAATGGTCCCTATTTCTATGCTCAACTCTTCGCGGCTTTCGTAAACTTCGGATCAAGGAGGGAATACGATGACACAGTATACATTCCCCGTAACTTGGTTGACGAACAACCACGAGGAGAGGGCAAATAATGCGGAAAAAAATGGAACAAAGAACTACAACAACAACAAAATACGAAGAAAGAATTGAGAGGGGAGATACCGATCAGGAGCAGCAGTTTTGATCGGGACTCCACACCCGAACGACGGTGGAAGAGAAAGCAGCGGACGGAGGAGCGGCGGGAGGCTTCGCAATAATCTCGCGAGCAGCGGTTTCAGGATCGCCAGAGGCTTCACTTGAGACGCTAGGGCAGAAGACCTCTACACGGTTTCGGGATCGCCAGAGGCTAGGGCAGGCTTTGCGAGACACTGGGGAGGGGAGCAGGGCAACAAAGGTATTCTCAATCAAGAACGCGAGGCCGCGGGGTCGATCCCGCGGCCCGCGTTCCACCTAGTTTAGCGGCGAGCGGCCCCAAACGCTGTAGAAAAGCAAAAAAAAAAAAGAATGCCTTCGCGATTTTGGGCGGCGCCGCTCGAAATAAGCGGCCCAAAACGGAACCTAAATAGCTCAAACAATATACAACAAATCTTGTGTGTGTTTGTGTTTATGTGTGTGCGTGTGTAAATAGAGTACACACGCAAAAAATAACCAATGACAGTAGAAGAACAAAATTTATAACTCTCATAAAAGAGCTTGATGCATTAGTCAATCCAAAAGTCATCACTAATCATTATACAATCTATCTTTAGTCTAAAAGCTATTTTTTTTCATTCATCTCCCTCTTGCATTCTTGATGATAAAACATCTCAAGCCTAGTTTTGAAAATCATCATATGATCAAAAGCTTGTCAATTGATCTATCTGAAACATGAATGGTCAACTACAAATTCTTGCACGATTCTAGAGTCGCTTCATGTGATAAGTCTGACTTTGGTAAATTGAAATTGGTCCTTTCACTCACATTTGTTAACAAACATTTTTTGTAGATATAGGCACTAGGCAATGTAGGTTGCCGCACAAGAGCTCAAACTCTTCCAATTAAATTTTTTCTAAAGCCATTTACCCATCTTATTTGTTCAATTGTATTTATCCTATAATATGGCAAATTACAAAATGTTGATCAAAGAATCCAAGAAGTACATTTTGCGCGTTATAAGTTGTGAGGTAATTCATTAGAATGATTATGATATGACTCTTTGAAACCATATTGTCAATATATTTAGAAATACTCATAATGTTAAGTATATCTTTCAAATTTATAGCCATCGGAACATGCATCAATAATTATTTTGTATCTCACATTTTGGAAGGTGTTTTGGTTCATAATATATAGTGACTTTTCTAGTTTGTTAGCACCGACATCTTTTGCATATAACACAAATGTACTTCAAACCATAGTATGCTTTAGGACTATTTTTCTTTCATTGTTTTTTAATCTAAAATGATAGTTAATACTCCATAGAAAAATATTACACCAATTTTTATTCCTATATCTATTTAGCTGAATATGAATTAAATATCTCTAAGACACAAAAAAAATCACAATTTTAAAACCCATGTTAATTTACATAAATTTGGATGATTGGAACTTCAAATTAATTTACATTTATCAAAAACATGCAAAGCTTATCAGAATGAGTAAAGTTCTAATTATAGAAGTTATTTATCAATTCTACTCAATCTTAAATGTTGTAATGATATGTGATGTAGCACTTAGTGAATTCTCAACTAAAACTTATTCTAAATAACATATTTCATCATGAAATTCATGAGAATGATTCTCAATAATTCATTGTCTTCTGCGTTCACATCGATAAGTAAATCTCTACAATGACATTAATTTGCATGTTGACCTATGAAATGACAATTAAAATGGATTTTTAAAAAATCTTCTAAAAAAGAGAGTAGCAATATTTTTATGTTTAATTTACTAATAGGTCGTTTGAGTTTAAATAATTAGTGATTTAGGGGTGATTCTAAAGTTATAATTAAAATTTCACAATTACCTATATGTTTTTTGAATGATGTTCAATTCGATTCGGCCACCTTGATTACATAGTAAATTTATAATAAAAATGTATTTGAATTAATTAGGCCACTTTGGTTACCTATTTGATTCACATCTGGATAGTGTGATCATTTAAATTATATAAAGATATGCACCATTAGTCCATATACAACACTAAATGTTAAATGTTACTAATAAGTGTATTGTGCATTAATGTGTTAGAAGTATACTTGGTGAGGTCCATTTGTTGGCGTCATTTTTAATACAACAAATAATTCAATGACACATCTCAATTGTCCCTTGATCATCTTAAGGGTGCACTTATCACTAGAACCTTGAGAGTAATGATTTATGTCTCATCTCAATCAAGAGGACCCTGCTAATGTGGTTGAAGTCGATTGATTTCTAAATGTTTAATTCACTATCCGATTTGGTTAATATCATCATTCATTTGACTTTGTTTATTAAGCATTTCAAACAATTGGTTTTTTTTTTTTAACTTGTTAGAATCACATCTTTTTGATTATCTATTAACTCTCCCTGAGATTGATCACAACTTTTAATTGATAAATTGATACAGCCTACGTGTTGATAACAAATATGATGCATAGAATCTGAGGGTCTAGGGTTTCCTGTTGCAAATATATGATGGAATGCACAAACTCATCAAGTACATAAGTTTGAATTTGTAGTTCATTGACCATCAATTTAAACAACTAATTGTCGGTTTCGACAAAACCCATAAGTTTATTAAATCCACAAAAGCGATAGTTTAACAATCATTTAACAAAAACCATACATGCAAATTAATGTTAATAAATGAAAGATTGATTTTAAGTCACCGCAATAAAAATAATCAGATAAGACTGAATTTAACAACAATCCATTATAAATGCAAAAGAATGACTAAATTTAATCTTACAAATTGAGCAAAGGAAATAAATTATCAAACAATTATCAATGCCTCATAATTCTGCAAAAAAGATAGTACTCACGTTGGGTGTTTAAACTATTTCCAATGATTGTGTGTGCATGGGTTCATCCAAGGTGTAAACTATAAAAGATGCTTCAAGAACGTGCACTTCCATGAGAAATTCTACATGCTTCATTGACAATTCAAATTAACAAAAATTCAGTTCAAATTTTAAAAAAATTAAAAGGTTGCAGGTTCAGCCATGATCCACAAGTCTATCTATCAACAAGTAGAAAGCAACGAAACCATTACATATTAATACTATAATACCAAAGGAAACATTGTAAACTGGCCACACAAACAGATAAACAACACAAGGAAAACAATATGATATCCTTCTTTGAATCATTTTGATACCAAAAGTACCTCAGGCCTCCTAGGTTTGTTTGGAGTACTTGGATTTGAGGTAGGCCCAGGTGCAGCAAACATCAGTGCATCTTTGGCATTCTTCCTCGTACTCTTATCCAGCTGGATCAAACTCCGAGCAGCCAAAATCACTTGGGGTGTTATATCATGCGATGCTCGTGCATAAACACAGCGTACAGCAGCTGACGCGGAATCCCTCACCTCTTGTGGAATCAATGGAGCTAGAAGGCAGTGACCCAAAATCCTTAGGACCGGCTGCAAGAGCTCCCAAGGCAGTGGAACTCTTGACCCCCTTCGTGAAGTCCTTTCATCCCCCTCCCAGTTGCATTCTCTGTTCAAACGATCTTGAATGGACAACTTACCCATCTCCTCAGCTGCATTCTCAAAACCTCCATCATCTTCACCAGAGTTCCTCATCTCTGGCGAGGAGGACAAATCCACATCATCATCAAATTCATAGCGACACGGACAATCTTGGCCAGCCCATGACGAAACAAACTCGCATAAATCAATCTTAGAACATGGAGGCATGAGAGATATCTTTTTGTAGTAGCAGTCAAGAGCGATTCCAACAATACAAGCTCGTTTAGTGGATTTCACGGCGACCTGCGGCTCTAAAGGCGGAGAGAGCACACCAATGGTCGGTTTATGTGAGGAAGCAGAGCCTTTTGGCGGAGTGTGGTAGAGCGAAGGCTGTGATGGATCCTGAACCGTGATAAGGAGGGGTTTGCCCGACCGAGCCTTGACCTCAGAGCCATAGAGCGCGAGAAGTACGGCTTCGAAACCAGCAAGGGAAGGTGCAGAACCAGATGCAGATGAGACAGAAAAGGTGACCACGCGGGAAAGGTAGAGGCCGGAAAGGAGGGGAACAAAAGAGAGGACAACGAGGCGGAGGTCGGGATCCGAAGACTGGTAAGTCTCGTAGAGCCACTGGCAGAGTGGGTCGTCACCGGACCCAGCGGAGGTGTGTGAAAGCGCGGCGGAGACAGCGACGTAGGCTTCGCTGGAGTTGAGAAGGGAGCGAGCAGGACGGTCGGATTCGGCTAGGGTAATAAGGTTAGGGGAAGCGAGCAGAGAGGAGAGGGCTTGGATACGGGACTGGGCCTTGGAGACGGATTCCCACCATGAGTGCATCGTGTTGCTGGAGCTGGAACCAGGGTTAGGGTTCGGGTTAGGAATAGGGTTGCGGCCAGGATTGTTGGCTTCAGAAGAAGAAGACATGGTGGCGGAAGAGGTGGAAGAAGGGGAGCCGTTGGTCGTTGTCATCGAAGGAGGGGGCGAAGAAGAGAACGAAAATGGACGGACGCTTCGCGCGAAAAAGAATACGTGAACCTGCCTTCCTCAATGGTTTTCGGGTTGGAGAGGGGCAGAAGGAGGAGAAGATGGGAGTTTCGGGTCTCCGGAAGCCGAGATCCAGGGGTTGCGTTCCCAGCCAGGCTCCAATTGCGACAGGATCGCAAGGGCTGGGAGAGAAGAGGAGCTAACTTTCATCAATAAATTTAATTAATTAATGTATTTTAATTTTGGGGTTTTTTCTTACGTAGCACTCAACTGATTCATATTTACATATATCATACATAAACTTATATATTTACATATAAAGCACTGAGTCTTCTAATAAATACAAAAATAACACACCATTGTCTTGTCTGTTAATCATCTTTCATCACATCTATATATTTACATATAAAGCACTGAGTCTTCTAATAAATACAAAAATAACACACCATTGTCTTGTTTGTTAATCCTCTTTCATCACATCTATGATTTGAACTCTCTCTCTCTCTCTCTCTCTGAGTGGAGAATTGAGGATTAGATGTGAGAAAAGAATGGAGGCATGAGTTTGAGATGGTATTTTTTTACTACATATAGATTTGAAGTTTTGACATATCATTAATATTATTACCCAAAATGTTGGAATGAAGTAGCCTGAAAAATAATTAACTACCACTTTGGGCTCATTAAAGTTCCTAAATTTATAAATTTTCTACATAAAAATCACAAGTAAAGCAATCAAGACAGATTAAAATTTAGGACTAAAATATTTAAAGTTTCAAAACTACACTTTTACTTTTCTGCATGAACTTCGGGTCGGTTTTAAAATGAGTTGCATACATGACTATAACTCAAGTCATATTAATAGAACCTCAATAATAATTAAAAATGTTCTAGATAATTGCATTCATTATGCATGACCCGAGAAGAAGTCATCGTGCTTCTTCAACCCGACTGACCTGACATAATTTTTTTTTTACTTAGGTGGTTATCTAACACGTTTAGGGTGTTAGAGACTTCCCCAACCTAGGCGGGGAGTAAGTCCTTCGTGAGAGCTTTTCGTCTTTGTAAGTCGTACCTATTATTATTTTTTTTCACTCCAGCAGTTTCCTAGCCACTTCAGTAGGTATAAGTCCAGCCTTTGCTCTTCTTATCTACATAGGGTTATAGAACTTAGAGTTTCCTTGTGTTAACCTTAGGGCTACCAATGTTCCCTTAGATGGTGCAACTCAAGGATTGCTGACAAGAGAATCTTTGGTTACGTTGGGTCGACTGCCTTCACAACTAAATAGACTTGGGGTCCCAATAGCTTGAATGATGGATTTGTTGTATCTTGATTTGGCTATTTGTACTTAATTAGGTTTACTCGACCTTTCCTTTTCTACCCTTTTTGATCCTTGGTGCTCCTTCTGATGCTTCTTCGATGTCGTCTTGTAGGCTCCGATTATGGATAAACTATTGCTCGTTTGGGATACGGTGATTCACGCTCTACTATTATGGTCTGGTTTGCTTTTAAAAACATAGTATGGACCATATGAGTCGACCAGGATACTTCATGGGCCTTGTGTGCCCATGAGTCGCTACCTATTTGTGATGTGAGAGATTCACTTCCTACCCTGTGGCTTAGCAGAAGCTCTGAAAACTACAAGATATTTCTATGAGGTACCTCTTCTTTATGACGCCTTGTTCTAGTCATCACTTAAATGTAAACATGACTCCTCTAATCAAGATTAATTTTGGGCACCCATTAAGATGTAATCAGCTAAAGGGATACGTTCCCTTGGGAGTTTGATTTGAATCCAGAACAAACACACACACTTGAATCTCTAGTATTTGGTTGCTTTCATAGGGACTTCTTTGTGAATATGTTCCAAAGCATTTTCGATCCGAACCCATTTTGGATGTGCGCTTTTGGGCTATCTGGTGGGGTTTAACTCGAAAGTTCTCTACATTCTTTCTCTCGTTTGTCTTCATCGTCGTATGTTCTGATTTCCTAATTCCTCTCTTCTTCAGATCATTCATATGATCTAGAAGAGAGATTTACCCGGAAAAGGAAATTATAAAACTATAGACAAACGACGACTCCTTCAAAAATAAATGAGAGAATAAGAACGAAAGCTAGTATATGAGAAAGTAATTGACAGAAAGGGAACAGGCAGGGAAGGCTTGCGTAGGCTTGGGCAGAGAAGCTCAAGCAGACGAAGCCATGAGTGTCTAAATGCAAGTGAAAGAAATGGCATAAGAAAATGACAAGAGTAAACCACTTATAGTTTAAAACATTCACTTTTATAGGGGACTGAAAAGTGATAACCACCTAAAATTACATGTGGGTAAAAAGGTAAAAATATAGATATTTCAAATTTAGGGTGAATAATTGAAGTCACATCACAAATAAAAAACATAGAAGTTGAAGAATAGATATTTTTTAAAGAACTTATATTTAAGAAAGTTGGTACATCAATTGATAAAAAGAAAAAAAAATATTATACAGGGATTTGCTTGGCCACAATCGGGAGGTATCACAATCAGATGAGCCTCCGCAAACTAAAATCTCCTTGTTGCCCTCATTTTTTATGAGGTCTAGTTTTTTCTTAGAGCTTAGGATCTATTCATATGGGTTTCCCTATTGACTATCCTAAAAGACTAGTGATGGGACTCACCTCACTTAGAAGTTTTTGCCATCTCTTGACTCTTTTGTGGATTCTCACATGGGTGGTCTCAAACTCTCAACACTTGGCTGTGTTGGTTTAGACCAACATGGTGAAGCCCCAAAAAAAAGAGTTCTCATAGAGATATAAGGCCTTAGGGAAGCTCTTTATGACTTGGACATTCACCTCACACCGCATACATAATCAACACATACCACTGCAATTCACATACACTACATACATATTCACATACACCACATCACATATCCTATACAAAATTCACACACAACCCATACATCACTACAATTTACATCACCTCATACCTCCTCCACACATCACTCACTTCACCCTACATACACATTCATATCACACTACATACACATTCACCTCACTCCACACACTTACACCTCTCTACACTATACCATGCACCAAACTTCTTCCAAATTGCCCCAATTACCCTAAAATTCTCAAAACTAGTCAAATCCTCAAAATTACTAAAATACACTAATTCCACCAAGCTGACCAAAATCACCCAAATTTCATGAACTTCCAATTTCCAAAACTTCCCTAAAATTTAAAATTTTAAACAGCATTCCCATGAACCCTAAGTTCAAATTCACTTAACCCTACACAAAATTCATCCTATACCCTAAATTCACCAAATTTGAACCCATATGCTAAATGCAATTTCACCAATTTTTTGTCCTCAACTTCTTCATAAAGGATTCAAGGCCTAAAGAAATTCACCATGATTAATTTTCAGTACCATTTACACTAAATCAAAAGCCCAAAATCAACCCTTCGTAAACCATCCTAAAAGCCCGCTAAACCAACTCCAAATTCCAAATTCACTTCAAACAAAAGCCCACATGGTAAATTTCAGCCATATATAATCAAATTAATCAAACCTAAGGTCCAAAACTCTATGATTAATCAACCAAAAGTAGAATTAATGAAAATATTTTCAAAGGGTTGAAATTCTGACCTCCCCTCTTTAATGCAGGCCATGAAGGCCTTACATGAGCGTTAAGCAAGCCATAGAGAAGCCAAGGAGCCATGTATGAGTCTCATGCAGGCTACTTTATCCCTTACGGATAAAGAAGGAGGCTCTTTCATGTTCCCCCCAAAATACTTAACCACACCCATGTTTCACTCTAACCCATGAGTAAACACTAATCTCTATGATTGAGACTTTTCAAACCAAGCTGATCATCAGCTCTAGAAACCTTCGAGGATGAACCCAACCCAAATGCAAGAACCAAACCCATGTCAAACCCGAAAGTGACCCAAACCATTTTCTACTTAATCTAACCCTTGGACACTTGTCACCACAAAATTGACTTCACAACTCTCCACATCTGAGCTCCCACAGATGGATGGTGACCTCCCATGGCCTGGTTGGCCACCTTGGCTCGCCACCCATGACCACAACCCAAAATTAAACCCCTCCATTGTGGCTTACCCCCATTGGACCTTGTCCGATGTCTTCCCTCCACATAAACACTTTTTTCCACGCACTGGCCAACCCAATTAAACACTAATTCTTGGCCTATTAATACATCACCCCTCACGGTCAAAGGAGGAGAAGCACACAAACCTTGGAAAAACTCTATCAAAATTATTCCAAGTTTCCATTACACTCATGTGAAGCTCATCCCAATCATTTTTAGCCCTTCTTTCTCACTGAAAAACCCAAATTTTAAAGCTTAAAACCAAGACTTTATTCGGCCATTTCTCCAACATCCACAAAACTCCAAATTAATCCTTCCAAAAACTTTCTCATAGCCTAAAATCACTTTCTCAATCAAATGCCCCCTTTCCTGAGCCCTCTACCATAGTCGTAGACCAACCTAATCCACCATTTGGTCTAGGCCATACCTAAACCCATCCACAAAGCTAATCAACAGTTAGAGGAGATTTGTGGGACCAAGGCAAAGCTTTCAAAACCATCTAATTGTGGTCTCACCTCTTGGACAAAGGTACATCTCGAAAACTCTCATTTTTTCCTCAGTTTGGTCTTTTATGAAGAGAATGAACAATCTATGTCCACCTAATCATATAAATGTGTTTGTCTCACTTAGATGAAGGTGTAAGAACAAACCTCATGTGATTGGTCAAGTATCGAGAGGGATCTTAGCATTTGAGTGTGAACGGTTCATGGGTTATGATTCATTTGGGGTGATCAATGGATGTCATCCATTCACATGTATTTAAAACAAGTTGCGCAAATGGAGTTAGACAGATGGAGTAACCACAGGCTAACGAGGCGGCTGAAGTGGAAAGCACGGTGAATAGGAGGGTGTTGTGTGGGGCTTCGACTGGTCTGATGATTTAGTCAGTGTCACGTGGATAAGTGGATAAATAGGGGTATTTTGAATTAATTAAATCTAGAAAATTAAATATAACTTTAAATAAAATTGATTTAGTCAGTGTCACTGTGTCGAAAAATAAAAAAAAATAAAAGAAAAATATCCCTGTGCTCTGTGAACAAAGAAGAATCCATTAAACCTAAAATTAAAAATATAGATGTATTTTCTAATTTTTAAGTATTTATATACTTTAACTTATTTAATAATTAATTAATTATTTATTTATCAATCATTGCTTGAAACTTTTAGGGTTTGTTAATCATGTTGTTAAGGATGCTCTTTGATTTTTCTACGGTCACAGAACACCCATAGCCCTAAGAGCACTAATTATTTAGGTTAACCACCTCTATTTTAATTAAAAAATTATATTAAATAAAACATACATCAGAAAAATATAAAATCAAGTTTAGTGAATTCACTAAAGTTAGAGGGACCTAAGAAAAAAAAAATAGGATCTAAAATTGAAAACATATTTTCTAATATTTTTTCTATTTTAAAATCATTAAAATTTATAAAAATATAAATATACTTAAAAATATCACAAAAATCTCCCTAATATAAGGAAACAAATTGCTCCCATAAAAATTTTAAAGATAGAAAATGTATTTTAAACACTTAAATATATTTTCTCATTATTTTACTAATTACTCACTAAAACAATTATAAAAAATAAAATAAAATAAAACATAAAAGCAAGTCTAGTGAACTCACTCAAGTGAGAGGCACTTAGAAAAAATAAAAATGAAATTAGAATAAAATTTTTTTATAAAAGATATTTTTTATTAAAATTGATTAAAATTAATTAAAAGTTATAAAAAGATAAATATATTTCAAAATATCACAAAGGTTTCCCTAATTAGAAGCATCAACTTTAAAGCGCTTTTATAAATTTTTAAAAGAGCTAAAAGAGTACTTAAATATTTTTTCTTATTATTTTATAAATTATTGACTAAAGTTATTAAAAAAATTAGAAAAATCTAAAGTCACTTTCTATGAGTTCGTTGTAGTCCGAGAAATTAATAAAAAATAAAAGTCAATTTTTAAAATAAAAATATATTTTCTTTTTATTTATTTATCAAAAGAAATTAAAAAATCATTAAAATTTAAAGACAATTCAAAAATCATAAAAATTGCTCCAAGCGATCCTCTGGCTTTCAGCAACAACATAAAATTTTCTTGAGAATAGAGAACATATTTTGGATAATTTAATTGATTAACATTAAAAATTCATAATTATGGATAAAAATAATTATAAAAAATAAATAGAAATTAAAAATATAATTTCTCTTCTGATATCTTAATTAGTCCATGAGTAAGAGGTGTTATGAAGTATAAACTCTAAGGGTATAATTGTAATTTAAGAATTTTACACCCTAACCCTAATTTAATCAAAATTTTAGGTTAAATCAGAAGGGAAAGATATTAAATTAAGATGATTAACCTACTAAAGTGATTGAAACATAAAGGGTAAACAAGGTAGTAACCCATTTATGACTTCTCTATAAAAGGATAAAATTGTAATTACTTGAATTTTTATGAATGAGAAGAAATGCAAACTTGGATGATCTAAGAGTGGGGGGTATCAATATGAGATCAATAAACTACTGATTTCAACCCCCCAATTAATGATTAAACATAGTTCAATCTTTCTAATTAGGATCAAACACTCTTCTTTATAAAACTTTTGAGTATGGTGCATGATCGATGTTACTATTGATCAACACTTGGTAAGGTGTTGTCATTGCTTTATTGGGCTGTCAGTAGCTCTAGCCCAATAAGAGTGATTAATTTTGTGGATTGTTTGATTTACAAAATTCATATATACGACATACAAAAAAACTTTTCTTGTGACACTACTATTTTACTGCTAAGTAAAAGTTTAACTTTATTTATTTGACAAATTAAGAATTTTGGATGTTATCCTATGCAAGTCCACTTGTTATTCACTTTGATCGGTCTAGGAGTTGCCCTCCTTTGACTGCTTTGTTAGTGGTCTCTACCCGAGGTTGGATGGGACAAAGCTCCAGATTGCTTGTGGTTGTCTATGTATGTCCCTCAAAAAATAAGAGCCTGAGTCTACTCCTAACTTGAATTCTTATAGCTAGTTCTGATCTTTCATATATTTGTCACTTGACTTCCATATACACATATACACTTATATGTTGTGCTTGTTTAATCTTTCATAATTTTTGCATGTTGCACTTACCCTAACATCGCAGGCAACAGGCACATACTACCACTTTCCTTATTACTTTCTTTTTTATTGCGCTTTATTGTACATATTTTGTTATTATGCTATTTATAATACTTGTAAGAGAACCCTAAGGTAGACAACAATAGAGCATATGTTACAACGAACACTACACTAGGCCTTGAGACTCGACAATAATTATATGCTCACATTAAAACTTAATTCTGCAACCATCACTGCGAGGAGTTCAAAACAAGCTGCAAGGGGATGGAGGACGCTTCAGATGATGATCGAGACTCAAACGAAGTGGATCTACTTCAACAAAACTTTTCTTAGTCTTAAATATTTTAAACCCTTAGGACTTCTAGGTTGTTCGCACTATCTTTAGGCTTTTACATAATCTTGTTGTGCAATATAAGTTCTAACTCTTTTGGGATTCTGAGGTTGTTCGTCTGATACAATGTAAATCCTCCCATCTTTATAGGCTATTTTGCACGTCAGATGTTGTGCTAGTGTAAGCCCTAAATTTTAAATAAACTATAAGATTAAAACATTAAATAACTTAACTTCCATGACGTAAAGCCAAAAAATATGATAGTTTGTAGAGTCACCAAGACTTTCCTCGAGTTCTGTGACATCCCCTACCTTTCACTCTCTTGGCCTCCAAAATAATTGTCCCCATTNTTATTACTTTCTTTTTTATTGCGCTTTATTGTACATATTTTTTAAGCTGCTACTTGTAAGAGAACCCTAAGGTAGACAACAATAGAGCATATGTTTACGACGAACACTACACCAGGCCTTGGGACTCAACAATAATTATATGCTCACATAAAAACGTAATTCTGCAACCATCACTACAAGGAGTTCAAAACAAGCTGTAAGGGGATGGAGGACGACTTCAGATGATGATCGAGACTCAAACGAAGTGGATCTACTTCAACAAAACTTTTCTTATTCTTAAATATATAAACCCTTAGGACTTCTAGGTTGTCCGTCTAACACGACATAAGTCCTCACACTATCTTTAGGCTTTTACATAATCTTGTTGTGCAATATAAGTTCTAACGCTTTTAGGATTCTGAGGTTGTTCGTCTGGTACGATGTAAATCCTCCCATCTTTATAGGCTATTTTGCACAATCAAATGTTGTGCAAGTGTAAGACGTAAATTTTAAATAAATTACAAGATTAAAACATTAAATAACTTCACTTCCAAGACGTAAAGCCAAATAATATGATAGTTTGTAGAGTCACCAAGACTTTCCTCGAGTTCTGTGACATCCCCTACCTTTCACTCTCTTGGCCTCCAAAATAATTGTCCCCATTTGGCACATTCCCACTTGACTTTCCTACAACGATCTTGAAAACTCAACTTTGAAAATCTTGAAGATGAAACCCCTAATCATTATTGAGAGTTTTTTTAAATGATTTCGATATCTAAGATGTAATTAATTATAGGGGTTTAGCCCTATACAGAATTAGGAACCCAAACAAAATAAACCCTATCTAATTTTTATATTAGGTAGGGGAATTGTCGGTCACACAAAAGATTCACAGAACAAAATGATATCATAAATTTATTAGTTTATATAATCGAGTTTACCACCAAGTAGTATGCTTATCTCTCAGGAGTGTATTACTATTGATGTCGAGCTCTATTACTTAAACTATCAAATATATGATATCTATTTGGTCTCATTTTTCAAAATCAAAATAATACTTTCTTAAATCAAAATTAAATTATTTAATTATTTAAATTAAATTATTTTCAAAGCAAATGATAGAATTCCGATTTGGCGACCGACACTCCTTTGTACCTAAACTGTCCCAGCTAACCCAAATCAACTTAGGCCTGAAGATCTAAAAATTTGTCCAGCAAGTTCATGAGCTCCCACTGCAAGGAGGCCTCTAACTTTCTCCATAACTCAGTCTCACATTCCAGGCCCCCCATAGGAATCGTGACATCCCCATGCGCAAAGATTGCCTATTAAAAAGCACATCACCTCACTTTCTTTCACGAACATATTGTCTTGCTCATCCTCCGTTTGTGTATCACCCTTGATGATAATCCAAACATCCTCAACTTCTTGCTCAGAATTCCCAACACCTCCACTCACCAGCTCTTCGCTTAGAAGCAGCCCCAAAAGCTCATTCAAGTCCAGGAAAGAAAGGTCATCCAACCCATAACTTGAAAATAACCCTCAGTAGGTAATAATCAACCACCATAAGTGGATGTCATACTTACACATCAACCATAGATGAATCATTGCATTGAGCTGCTTGAACCACTAGATTGTCCTGCTGTGGCCTCTCATTAAAAGCTAACACACGTAATAGTCCCTCAGGACTGACAACAACCCGATCCAATTTGTGGATTGTGGTACCGTTTCTAGCACTAATAGTAGTTAACAAATCAGAAATGTGGGAAGCATCTCTTGTGGCCACATAGGGAGACCTAAATGGTTGGTCGATGGATCAACATTATCAAACACCAAGGCAATACCTTCAGAAACCGCAAGAGAGCATCTTTGTTGTCCTGATGGAGGATCAACACAATTGACGACATTAGCGACACCCTCTAGGATAACTTGATAAAATCCCTGTTGGTATGTCAATGAAGCATCCTGATTACACTTTAACTTGTCACCTCACACATGCTTACCAAACACGCCTCGAAGGGGTATTTTGTTTGGGCCATTATCTTGGGCAGCAATAAACTTCTCCATCGCATGAGAGTATTTAAAGCCTTAAACATTTATCGTTGATTTAAGAAATAACTGTTGAATCTATTAATTCTCTTACTCTTATTACAAGATGACTTTTTAAGATTCAAGAGAATCAATAAATTAAATATGTACAAAAGAAAAGGTACACTTCACAGATGGTGATGAGAACAACATGCATGATAAAATAAAGAGGAGCAATTAAAAGACTTTTTTAGACGGCCCAGGGGCTTCAAGGGATGATTGTCAAGCACTGAAGAGTTAGAGAAGAATGATAGGTCATGGGCACCCAAGGCTGATTGACCTAAAGCTAAGTGACTATGACCAATGCATGGAAGTTTGACGTAGACTGCAATTATCTGGACAACCGATAGATCATGAGTTAAAATGAGTCGGATGCCCAAGGAATGCCATTTGGTATTGCACGATCGACTCTCAAACTCATGATTGGGCATCTCAAAGTGGAGGTTGGCTGGCCAAAGTATCCAAGATCGAACTCAAGCTAAAGGTTGAAGGGGGCCATGATACTTCACGAAGGTGTTGTCTTTTCGAGCGTTACTATTAGAAGAGAGAAACTAAACTAAAAAATTGTACAGGGTCCCACTTGATCCTTTTGGCAAGATTCTTATAATTTGAGGGGTTGTTTGGTTTGTTGAAAATAAAATTCAATGTAAACTATATGCAGGGTACTCTGATTATAGTGTACTCTGAATATTTTGAAACTGTTTAGTTGTTTGTAAAGTAAATACAAGTAAATTATTTTTTTAGTTTGATTAAATGCATGAAGAGTAAGGTAAAAACANTTAGTTTGATTAAATGCATGAAGAGTAAGGTAAAAACATTGTATTCTGAATACTTATGAGCTGTTTGGTTGTGTGTAAAAAGAATACATGATTTTTATTTTTCATGAATTAACTATATAAATTTTATAACTATATATATTTAATATTTAAATATTCATATTTGTTTTTATAATATTTTAAAATTGTGGCATTTACTACATAACACTCAATTCTTATGGATATACCTATCTGTTGAGAAATTTAAGGTAAAGAAAAATAGAAATTGCACAAATCCATAAGAATACAGAGATTTAACGAGGTTCGACAAAGATGCCTACGTCCTCAGAAGCACAACGACGATTTTACTATTTCAGATGAGTCTAATTATATACCCATAGGGTTATACATATATATAGATATACGAATAAAAAACCCACAGATAGATTACCAACACGCCCTTGCTCCCCCCAACCCACTAAATTCCAAGACACACCTTTTCATTTCAAGATACTCCAAATTTTGGTATATGAGCCATACCTAACACTATCTTACACCAAAACTTTCATATTTACAAGCACCATATGAAAAGGAGCACTCATCATCTTTTCATCCATAGGCAAAGTACTACTTTTGTAAATTTGAAACTTTAGGCGTGAGATGTAAATTCATAAGAATTGTGTGATGCATATGCAATTTTCACACTTCATCCATATGTAAAGTGCTCAACGAACTATGAACACTTCTTGCTGAGGCGTCATAACAATGAATGAGAATCATAGAAAACACATATAGAAACTCCAACAAATTAATATATTGTTACTAGCACTCATTAATCATGCGATTCCACATGACATTAATAATTTGATCTTATTTGTCCAAACAATTTCGAGAGTCATCTAAAATTAATAGAACCCTCCTTCTGAAGCGTCTCTTACTACCCACTAATCCTCAAAGAGAATGAACTCATCACCTCCTTCTAGAATTATCAAATTGTGCATAACATGAAAAATAAACACAATGTTGACTTGAGTTTGTAGTGGAAAATAAGGCTTTGATTTCAGAACCGTAACACAATTCTTCAATGATCCAAATGCACGCTTGAGATCTTTCAAATGTATTTCTAAAGAGTGTTGTATCGTGTGTTGAGCCTTCCCAACGAGCTAAAACATAGGTGAATCTCAATTCAAACTCAACTGTTGCTAAAACATTTTAGGTTGGAATTGGTTTTCTACCTATAAATGCAGCTTCATGCTCCTTAGGAACTCTAGCTTTAATGTGTGTTCCATCTATTGCACTAACATAATCCTATTTTTATATAACTTTTATTACAAAAAAGAATTAATATTGAAAAATACTTGAAATTATGAAATGATATTCTACCTGAAAATAAGACATAAACCTATTAGTCGATCGTATCTTCAAGGGAGTTTGAAGCTTTAGAGGCTGAATCATTTCATGATGTAGCTCTCCTATGACTTGTAATGCAGCGTTGAAGAACCTGCTGACAATTTCACTAGAACGTTGAAAATTGTACTTGATGACTCGATTACGAACACTGTGTCCTAATGTATTTAAGAACATAACAACTTATTTATCAACTTATACATTAAATGTGTT
>NEWO01000291.1:71806-82315 GCA_003013225.1 Phalaenopsis aphrodite
CACGGAACTGCAAAAGATTTTATTTCTTCAAGGAATTACATCGCCGAGCGCCTCGATGTTTACAAGAAAAATCTCTATTTTCTTCTCTCCCTTCCTCTCTCTCACTTCCTCTCTTTTCCTTAGCTCTCAAGAGGACTTGACTTGACATTGCTTGGCTTGGCTTCTCCTTTAAGCCAAAAGAGGCTGTTTATAGAAACCATGAGAGTGGTAGGTGGGAGGTAGGTGGGATGTGGGAGGTGAACGGTATGTGAGAAAATAGGTGAGCGGTATGTGAGATTCTTAACTAGGAAACTAATTAAATTTCGGTGGACCGGGTCTCCACATTACCCAACATTTTCATAATCTTAAAACATTATTAATTACATAATATACAATTCTTATATATTTACATATCTCACACCTAAACTTTCATATTACTCACGTAGCACTTAAATCTTTAATATGACATAAAAAAATAGCACTATTATTACTTAAAAAAAGGTTAAATACACCTTTTCATACATAGCCTTAAACCACCAAAATGCTATGAATGTATATATGAAAGTTTAGGTATGAGATATGTAAATACATAACAATTGTGCGCTAACGTATCTAAATTTCCGTAATTTCCAAGCCTTTATTTGAACTAATTCAAGGCGAAGGCTGTGAAGCATTCAGGGCCAACCAAGTTGGTTCTCTACTTCACATAAGCTACAAATATTTTGTACACATTTGGTGGCCATGCAGTTACTGTGGAGATAATGCATGCAATCTGGGAACCACAAAAGCTTAAGCACATGTATTTAATGGCAACTCTATACCTACTTACTTTAACCTTTCCATGTATTTAATGGCAACTCTATACGCTTCTTGATCATGCCAATGCCTTCTCTTTGTTCCCTCAGACAAGATTTCGGGACATCGCCATCAACCTCATAATCATTTATCAGGTAAGACTTCATTCTCTGATATCATCATAGCATTACAGTCATTACTTATCTGAAACAATATGTTAAAAATTGAAATTTTATCCTTGTATGGTAAATAGTAAAAAATTTGATAAAATGTTGCTTTTTCATAGAAATTTATGTAAAGAAATAAGATTATAGATCAAATACATCCCAATCAGGTTCTTAGCTATCGTTATCAGTGCCCAGACAATGCTTAATTGCTCAGCCTTTATATGTATATTCTGCAGTGTGATGTATAATTTGTTTTTCTATGTTGGATGTTTGCTTTGATTTTCAGAAGTTTTATTGGAGGAGCTATCTATGAACTTATTGTAACATACCAAATTCTTAAGAGTTAGATTCTATGATTATAGGTTGATAATTGATATGGTGCAAGTTATTTCAATTATTGTAAGGATTTATTGGAATGTTTGTGAATTAAAATTAAGTTTAAGAAAATTATGAAAATGTTTAAATTTCTCCACTGATAAAGTATACTTAAAAATCAACATAGCTCAGCTACACAAATTAAAAAAAGATTAGGGTCTGTTTGGGGCAACTGCAGCTTATTGAATAATCTGCTGATAAGCTGATTAAAAATAAACTGCTGATAAACTATGTGCGATGACTGTTACAAATATTTATTTTTTTGTAAAAGTTTGACTGCTACCAGAAAATTATCATCACACCTAGATAAGTGCGGTGTGAAATGCTGTTTTTGACATTTTGAAAACGCATAAGCTGTCAAAACACAATTTACCCAAACATATCAGGTGTGTTTTCAAAGCGTCACCACACCAAATAAGCGGGCCCAAACAGAGACTAAATCACAATCAAATATGATAAAATTATCTTCAACTAACAGCGGATTTGAATTTCATAGAAATATTACATTCATGCTCATTGGTTTGTCAGAGTCCATCAAAGCAAAAATCTTAATTTAATGAAAGAATTGGAGAGGTTGGACAACATTTAATTTTGTTCTAAACTATATTCTTGAAGCTTAAATGTATAGGGCGAGATGTTAAGACAAACAGACACTATTGATTATGGGACCGTCTGGTTGGAAGGATTTCTGTTGTACTGTAGTTCATTTACAAAGATTCAAAGAAATTATGTGTCTGTTATGAAGAAGTAGAACGTAATGTTTAAATGAATTTAAATTATGTGTTTGAATTCATTTAACGACGCTGACCGCACGCTGTCTTTTGCTCGTCTACCGAATAAATTATTACATTATTTTCAATTTACATAAAACCAAATGAAAAAAATAAATAAGTAAAGTCGTGCTTTTATTTTACACTGAATCAACAATTATAAATTATTTCAAGTACATTGCCATTTTTTTGCAAACCAAACAACCCCTATAGAAAATTTTAACTTGGAGTAATTTGCAAATTGGCAATCCATTATTTTAGTCGAGGGAGATTTGCAAACATATATATATGAATGAAAAATGTGCATTTCGCTTTTTAAAATTCAAAATAGTGGTATTTTTTTATGGCACATGAATGATTTGGTTGGCAGAAATATAAAAAGCGAACTTTAGGTCTTAAATCCGTAAATACACAGAAATTGGGTGTTATGCATGTAAATGCTCCTTTATTTCTCTGAATGACTAAAAAAAAGACATTAAATTATGCTTAGGGGCGTAAACGAGCCAGCTCGTTTATATTTCGAGCTCAAAAAGTGTGTTTGTGTTTGGCTCGTTTGCTTAATGAGTCAAACACGAGTTGTTCACGAACAAAGAGTCATCTTAACAATCCTAATCATGTAGTCAAAAGACAATAAGGGTTTAAGCAAGATTTTAAAATTATCATTTATATTAAAACATCATTTGAATCTAATTTAATAATTTTTATTCTATTTTCTTAATTAATATTTTAATTGATTATAAATCTTTGTAGCATTGTAGCCAATTAGATTTTTTTAAAATACTACTTAATATATATATATATTTATACATACTTGATGAGTAGTATTTCAAGCCAAAACGAGCCGAACACGAACGAACACATCTTATTTTGTGTTCGGCTCGTTAATTTATTAAATGAAATCAATAATCCGAACACGAGCTTCTTAACGAGCCGAACATGAGCTGTTCGCGAAAAACAAACCGTTTTGACAGCCCTAGTTATACTATTGCTACGTTGTGGCATAATATGCCAAATATATATTTTATTGCCGTCAAAGCCAAAAATGGTGGCCAGAGACTACTTAATCTTGCTGCGTAGCAAGGTTCCATGTGAAGCTTCATTAGTTGCCTACACTCGCAACGAGACAACTACATAATGCCGACCACAAAACCTCAAAAACAATGCCAAAAGGGTGACCCTAAACCCTGAATCTACATATCTAACACCTAAATTTCAATTTTCATATACAAGAAAATGTGTACTTCACTTTTAGGAGTTTACATGGTTTATTTTTTAAGTGATATAAGAGATTTGGGAGGCATTAATGTAAAAAGTGAAATTTTTGTGTTGGATATGTAAATAAGTAGGAATTTGGTGATATGTATGTAAATAGCCCATTTTAATATAAATTGACACCGTGTTGGGCAAAGAATGCAAAATCAAAAATAGTTTAAAACTTTACTAAATAATACCCTGCATATTGCCATCAAACGAACTATTGACATCATTTTTAGGTATATTTCTGACACTCAGATCTTTTATACATTGTGTATTTTCTCTAGATCTTTTTTGATGAAGTGTCTTCACACATACACACGTGATTCTTTTATTGCAGTGCATACAATTAGTGGGAATCATTTAGGATTTGTGGCCACTAGCGTCCTCCAACATCATCCCCAAAAAGCTTTTCGCCAACCAAATGGTCGTCCCTTGCACGAAGATCAACTTAGTCGTCAAATCTTGACCTTATACAATTAGAAATAACATATCAGAGGTAGAGGACTGACTGGAAATTTGTGATTGTTAAGAGACAACTAGAACAACGGTCGATCTAGAAGTGTTGCCAGATGGTGGGTGATTTGCTGGAGGCATTTATTAGAATTGAAATTTGGTCAGAGGGTGTAAGAACCCCACTTGCGGTAGAAAAGTGATGTGGAAATCGAGTTTGTTGTTAGAGAAGAATATAAGATTAGACTGAGTGAAGAAATAATAGAGAGAAAGTAAAGGTTTCAATTGGAGGTGGAAGTGTAGAGAAAGCTCCATTGAGAGGCAATGGAGAGTGAAAGTACGGGTTGGTTGGGAAGAAGAGGCATGGGAAGTTTAAGGAGGAATGATAAGCTTTTGGGGAGAAGAGTTTCATGGATGCTATGAGGTGACGTGATATGGATGCTTGAAAGGTGATGAGAGTATGGGCTTCCTTTATTTCCACTAGATCTATGGGGAAATACAGAGAAGAAAATGTAGTTTATAAAAGATCACCTGTGAAGAGGAGTGAAAAGTGGATCCTCTTTTGTGCAAGTTCCCCTTGGGCGTTCTTTTCTAGGAGTGTGTCTCTGAAGAGTTTCTTCTCGATGTTAGTTCGCCTTTTTGTTTATAGCACGATCCACGGTCACCTCAACTTTTAGGATGTTGAATCCGAATATGTTTAATAGATTGTACCCAAGGAATAGAGCATGTGAGAGAGAGAGAGAGAGAGAGGAGGAGGAGAGTAGGACTTCCCATGGCGGGGGAAATGGGGTGTTCTCGGGCTTGTGGACCTATTTTATTTCATCAAAGATATGTGATACATTTGGGATCCTTCCTCTCCCCCTCCCTCAGAAAAATGGATCTCTTTTATATCATGAAGGTCTCATATTTATAGAAGATAGGAGGGGTAAAAGATATATAAAAAATACATATTTGGTCATGCTTTGAAGTGATAAGCAAAAAAATATTTTAGTCCTTTTTATTTCGGTTGTTGGGTCGTCTCAAGATTGACATTGACTTTCATGCCCATGTTTGTCGGCCGACTGAAATGAGGTGGCTGGGGAAGACAGCTTGGTCGACCGACTGAAGTGAGGTGGCTAAAGGAGAGAGCTTGGTAGGTCGACTGAAATGAGGTGGCTAAAGGAGAGAGCTTGGTAGGTCGACTGAAATGAGGTGGTCGAGGGAGAGAGCTTAGCCGGTTGACTGAAATGAGGTGAACATGTACCTAATTTTCTTCAGATCTGTGCAAACCATTTTTGAATATAAAAAAAAACTAAATATTAATTTGAACAATTCGTTAATTCATAATTGATTACATTCTGTTATTTTTCGAATCAATATTAAACTAATTAACAATCTTCGACATATTAAACATCAATATAATATTAAACGGTCCGATTTATAGTCCAGGGAAGGTTGGCTCGAAAAAAATTCGATTTAAAATTAATTTTTGAGGGATTGTCATTATTCAAGCTGAATCTCAAACCTACCCTATGTAACACATGTAAAACATAAACTTTAAATGCTCTAAGTTCCGAAAATATATAAAATAAAATTTTAAAATGCCAAGTCCTACTAAATTTTGATATGATCCAACGTGGATCAATTCGATTTCCGAGCCATCTCAAATTGTAAACGAGCCGTCTCAAAAGCAATTTTTGGTTCGTGAGTATAAAAGAGTTCAAGATGATCAATTACATCAGAGTTCATTCAGGGAGGAAGCAATCTTTCAGTTGATGGATATGCTAGGGCTTAAGCTATAAAATAAAGGCATGCATGAGCAATTAAATTTTGTAATGACAATGAAGAACTCAAGGAATTTTTGGCCAACAAGAAAATTGGCTTAGACAGAAAATTCTAACATCTAAACTTTCATTTTTTACAAACATACCACCTTACATATATATATATATGAAAAGTTGTATTAAAATGTAGAGTTTAAGTGTTAGATATATAAATACATATGAATTTAGTGGCATGTATGTAACTTTCATATCTACAGGCATATCACACTACCACCTAATGATTTAAGTTTATCTGTAAGATTTACATGCATGCTATCTAATTCCTACGTGCCTACACATTTAATATCTAAACTTCAATGTTTACAAGCAAGCCATCTAATTCCTCGTTGTATACATATTTATATCCACAAAATCTTACTACTTACATATCTAATATTCACATACCATGCAACATTTACATAATTACATGTCTAAAACCCACACTTTGAATTAGGATATGAACGTGCATGCAAAGAAGTTGGTCCATAAAATTAAAATTAGGATATGAACGTAAAATGTAGATACTCTCACATGTAAATTAATGAAATTTGTAGATATTATAGCTCAAGACAACTATCTTATGCATTCAAGAAACTAAATGGGATGGATGAAAGACTATGAAGTTTGATAGATTATCTTTTAAACTTTGGTATTGAGGTAGAAGTGATATTAGAAATGGTGTCAGTGTAATAGTATATAAGAGTTTAAAATATCATCATTAGAGAAATTTAGTTTATTACCCCGGCCGTCAAATGTTGTCGGTAATAATATTAAAATTTTAGGTAATATGATTATCGACAGTCAATCTGCTATTTATTTGACGTAGAAACAATGTTTATCGGTAATAAAATTACCTTTCGGATTTATCGACGATTTTTTTAAACTGATGTTTATTCGATGAATAGTAATCGTCGTTGTGGTTGAAAACCATAACGTGTTTAATTGTCGGTGTTCGACAGTTATGTAACTAATGTATATGTCCGTTGGAAAAGTGTTGCACTTCTACCAAAAAAGTGTCGCGTTTATGTCGGCAAAGTGTAGCACATTCACCAGTTAACCGTGGAAGTTTTCCAACGGTTGTATCCTTCAAAAAAGTGCAACATTTTGTGGAAAGCGTCGCTTGTTTTATAGTGCATTGAAAAAGCATCGACACATAATCATAGAGTTGTAAAATCATTAGTAAGTCGTCAAAACCTATGGCATCCGAAAAATAAAATTAAACTCCTTCAACACTAAAATTTACACACATGTAATTGTAACAATACAATTTCCACAGAACACAACATAGCATAATAATGAAACTAATTAATGCATAAATCATATACATAAATGAAAAAAAAAACAATTGCATAAAACGAAACAAAATCTACAACTATCCATTATAAATATTATTTGGGACCAATAAATTNGGAAAAGTGTTGCACTTCTACCAAAAAAAGTGTCGCGTTTATGTCGGCAAAGTGTAGCACATTCACCAGTTAACCGTGGAAGTTTTCCAACGGTTGTATCCTTCAAAAAAGTGCAACATTTTGTGGAAAGCGTCGCTTGTTTTATAGTGCATTGAAAAAGCATCGACACATAATCATAGAGTTGTAAAATCATTAGTAAGTCGTCAAAACCTATGGCATCCGAAAAATAAAATTAAACTCCTCCTTCAACACTAAAATTTACACACATGTAATTGTAACAATACAATTTCCACACAGCACAACATAGCATAATAATGAAACTAATTAATGCATAAATCATATACATAAATGAAAAAAACAATTGCATTAAACGAAACAAAATCTACAACTATCCATTATAAATATTATTTGGGACCAATAAATTGTTTAACACATACAAACATAAAAAATAATCCTACTCATCATCGTCCTCATCATCATCCTAAATTGGGTGCTTCCCTCTTTACAGTTCAGAACGCAGCACCGTCTCGATCTCTGATTTCATCTTCCACTTGATCTCCGATCTTATGATGGCTAGTTAGGTAGAGACTGGGCAGCAAACTAGTGGTGCATCTCCTCCTCCTGTGTAGTGGAAGTAGAAGCACCAGATATGCTAGAGGTTGGGCAGGCATCATACATTAGTGCCTGGGGCCCCAACCCATAGGCCTTACCCTTCTTCTTGCCATTAATTGCCTTCTTTCACAGGTCGTACTCAAAAGGATCGTGGATGTGGGTGAACCACCGCTCGACTATCGTGAGATCTTGATAAACTTTGATAGTTATGTGATTTTATACTAAATATTCTTGTGACTTTTCTAGGTCACTTGGGATTTGTTGTCCACTTAGAACTGATTCAACTACTGTCTGTGAGTGTGCTCGTGTAACTCTGCAGCAATTCACTCTCATCCTTTTTCTAGAGGCTATCATTTTAATGAATGACCTCCTTTTGTTGGGATCTGTTCATTTTTCTCTAATTTATTTTAAAAAGAGTCATTAGCTTGCCGATCATCTTATACTTCCCTTATTCGAATAAATCTCCCTCATAAATCATATAAGTGATTCCGAGAAGAGATGAACCGAATAAGAAAGGACATACGACAATGATGAAAAATGATACACCGAAAATATATGCATTTTTAGACCCATATTTTATACTTATTTTTGGTGATATTATGAAAGGTATTTTGATGTTTTTCTTGCACGTTGTTAATTTTTAGGACTTAAAGCAAAAACGAAGCAAAAATGATGAAATTTGGAGCCAAAATGACATTTTTGAAGAAGTACTCAGCATCGATCGCGCCGATGGCGCAGGACAACGGAGCAACTGAAATTTTTACTCAGCGCCAACATCACCAGACTAGTACCAAAGGCAGTTCAGCCCCCGTTTCTAGAAGGTTCGATGTATTTGGATGATTTTTGAAGAGATTTTGAAGGCACCCCTTGGAGAANGGAAAAGTGTTGCACTTCTACCAAAAAAAGTGTCGCGTTTATGTCGGCAAAGTGTAGCACATTCACCAGTTAACCGTGGAAGTTTTCCAACGGTTGTATCCTTCAAAAAAGTGCAACATTTTGTGGAAAGCGTCGCTTGTTTTATAGTGCATTGAAAAAGCATCGACACATAATCATAGAGTTGTAAAATCATTAGTAAGTCGTCAAAACCTATGGCATCCGAAAAATAAAATTAAACTCCTCCTTCAACACTAAAATTTACACACATGTAATTGTAACAATACAATTTCCACACAGCACAACATAGCATAATAATGAAACTAATTAATGCATAAATCATATACATAAATGAAAAAAAAAACAATTGCATAAAACGAAACAAAATCTACAACTATCTAGTATAAATATTATTTGGGACCAATAAATTATTTAACACTTACAAACATAAAAAATAATCCTACTCATCTTCATTTATCCTCTCCTCCTCATCATCGTCCTAAATTGGTTGCTTCCCTCTTTACAGTTCAGAACGCAACACCGTCTCGATCTCTGATTTCATCTTCCACTTGATCTCCGATCATATGATGGCTAAGTTAGGTAGAGACAGGGCAACAACCTAGTGGTGCATCTACTCCTCCTGTGTAGTGGAAGTAGAAGCACCATATATGCTAAAGGTTGGGCAATCATCATACACTAGTGCCTGGGGCCCCAACCCATAGGCCTTACCCTTCTTCTTGCCACTAATTGCCTTCTTTCACATATCGTACTCAGAAGGATCGTGGATGTGGGTGAACCGCCGCTCGACTATCGTGAGATTTGGATAAACTTTGATAGTTATTTGATTTTATACTAAAAAATCTTGTGACATTTCTAGGTCTCCTGGGATTTGTTTTCCACTTAGGACTGATTCAACTACCGTCTGTGAGTGTGCTCGTGTAACTCTGCAGCAGTTCACTCCCGTCCTTTTTATAGAGTCTATCATTTTAATGAATAACCTCCTTTTGTTGGGATCTGTTTATTTATCACTAATTTATTTTAAAAAGAGTCGTCAGCTTGTCGATCGTCGTATACTTCTCTTATTCGAATAAATCTCCCTCTTAAAATATATAAGTGTTTCAAAGAAGAGATGAACCGAATAAGAAAGAACATACGGCAATGATGAAAAATGATACACCGAATATATATGCATTTTTAGACCCATATGTTATACTTATTTTTGGTCATATTGCATCTTAATGGAAAGTATTTTGATGTTTTCTTGCAGATTACTTATTTTTAGGACTTAAATTA
The DNA here is from genome assembly GCA_003013225.1 of Phalaenopsis aphrodite. NCBI lineage: Eukaryota > Viridiplantae > Streptophyta > Magnoliopsida > Asparagales > Orchidaceae > Phalaenopsis > Phalaenopsis aphrodite. Next base: position 81,589 of record NEWO01000291.1, read on the forward strand.
AAAAGGAAGCAAAAATGATGGAATTTGGAGTGAAAATGACGTTTTTGAAGAAGTACTCAGCGCTGATCGCGCCAACGGCGGCGCCGACGGTGCAGAACAACAGAACAACTAAAATTTTTACTCAGTGCCGACGACGCCAGATTAGCGCCAAAGGCGGTTCAACCCCTATTCTTAGAAGGTTCGATGTATTTGGCAATTTTTGAAGAGTTTTTGAAGGTACCTCTTGGAGAACCGACCTTGGGCTTTATTTGGGGCTGAAATTCATCAGGTGGACTCCTTTTCGTCCAAGCGTTCCACCACGCTCCATTTTCTCCATTCTTCATAATCTATCTTCATTTCACCACCATATTGGAGTCAATTAGTGATTTTTCTTTTATAGTTTAGAGTTTTTGTGGTGAGATTTAGTGTGAAACTTTCTGTAAGAGTGTTGAAGAAGGAGAAAAAGTGAGGATATATTCTTCCTGCATTTCTAAGAAAAGGCTATAAGGGATTTGCTTTGAGAAAGAGATTCAGATAAGTTTTGTTTGTTTATTTGTATTGTATGAACTTTCTTTTATATATGAAATTTGTCTTTTATTGTGTCTTTATCATGAGGTATGTGTAGTTCCCTTTATCTTTCTTCCTACTCTGAGATATGGTGAAATGAAGAGATAATATGATGTGCTAAAATTAAAATATAAAATAAATTGTTATGATTTTTCAACTCTAAACTTAATTTACATTTTAT
>NEWO01000291.1:151646-170506 GCA_003013225.1 Phalaenopsis aphrodite
CGAACAGAGCTCATATATAAAACAGTTTAAGCAATCGAACACAATACTACAGGTAACACGTCATCCCGAGAGATGAGCATGCCAATATAACACGTCATCCCGAGAGATGAGCATGCCAATATAACCATGGGCTTGATGAAGTTTAGAAATTATCATGATGACAGTTGGGACATGAGCTTGGTGAAGTTTGATTTGGCATGTGTGTTTAGTTTTGATGGATTTGGGGTGGATTTGGTGGCTTGGGGTGTATTGGTGAGGCATGTGGGTGAAAAGTGAATAGGGGTGTGGTGGTTGTAGTGATTTGCATGGTAGAGTGAAGGTTGTAATGTGCATAATAGAGTGATGTGTAGAGTGAGATATGGGGTGTGAATGACCAAGCCACCCAACGTCTTCTTAAGGCCTCATAATTCTATGGGAATTCTCTTTGAGCTTCATCATGTTGGTCTTGACCAACTCAATAAAGTGTTGAGGGTTTGAGACCACCCATGCAAGACTTCACAAAAGAGTCAGGAGGTGGCTAGAATTCCGAAGTGGGGGAAATCTCATCACTAGTTTTCTAAGATAGTCAATAGGAAAATCCTATGGCTAAATCCTAAGTTCTAAGAGAAGAATTTAGATATCACAAAAGTGAGGTCAACAATCCGGTTTGTGCACTCTCAAACTATCAAACCCGGGTCACAACCATCTTGTGAAAGCATTGTCGCGAGACAATGTTGCCACCAATCGACTGTCACGTGACCAACGTCAAGCTGCCACCGTCGTGGCAGAGGACTAACCAAGCCACTGTCGCCATCATAGAACTATTGTCATCGGGTCATCATCGTCAGAACACCATATTTGGGCTACCACCGCCACCCACCATATACATAACTGCCGTCGAGCCAATGTAGCCACAGTCATTGTGACACCACCACTACCGACATTCTCAAACTACTTTCTATTAAACACACTTGTTGTTATACCACAACCATTTTCGTTGGACCTTTATTATCTCGATGATCTCGCAATTTTCACCAGACCACTATAGTCATCATCGGGACACCAACACATAACTCATGTCGTTCGTCTTGCAATAAAGTCGTAGCCGGATCGTCGTCAGTTCTTTAATATTTTCTCTTATTCTTGTAATACTATTTTTTATTGTTCAAGGGCACTAAAATTCCAGTAACATACATGTTAATAGTACATCCATTTAAATTTGGCTAAGCCCCTATATTTTTTGCCCTTCCAAAGTCTTCACGTAAATTATGTCTCTTCTATCAGTTTTTCTATTATTTGTTTTCGGATCTTTATTATTTGGATTTTTGTACAATAATAAAATATGAATGCATCTCTATCATAAATTTTCTGAGACACATTTAATTATAGCATTTGACATCAATCGAAGTTAGTACTCTCAAAACCTGTTCAATATATGTAACTATTTATACAAATTTCCAATTTGTATTTCCGCCATCTTACTTTCCACAAAAAATTAGATTTTATCATTCACAATAGAATTTCTTATACACCCAAATATTATGGGTGTAAACGAGCCAAGTTTGATCGAGCCCATGCTTTGTTCGTGTTCAACTCGTTAAAAAATATCACTGTTCTTGTTCAGCTTCTTTATATATCGAGCTCCAAAAATCTGATTGTGTTCGACTTGTTTGCTTAATGAGCCCAACACGAGTTGTTCGCGAACAATAAGCCATTTTAGTAACCTTAATCATTCAGTTTTAGAATGTTAGAGGTAAGCGCGAGATTTAAAGTTTATTGTTTAAATTAAGAGATTCATTTAAATATAATTTAGTATATATATATATATATTTTTTTTTTAATTGATAACTCTAATTGATTATAAATCTTTGAAACCTTTTAGCCAATTAACTTATTTAAAAATAATACTCATTAATTATTTCGAGTAAGATGAACCATGAAAATATTATTTATGTTCGGCTAATTTACTTATCTAGCGCAAAAAATTTGTTCTTATTAAGCTCATTTATTTAGGGAACGAGTCGAACATGAGTTATGGCGAACTGGTTTGACAGCCCTCCATCCAAAGTTAAGATAAAAGAAATTGATTGATATTAATAACTTACAAACATTGTCCGAAGCGCATCAATAGAAGATCAAATTTTATAATAGCTTACAATCTGTTCGTTGAGGAAGCACAAAGAAGAGCCCAATGAGGTCCAGAAAGAGCTAAAATCTCATAGAAAGCCGGAAGAAAAGAAGCGAAAAAACTCCTGCTTTGACCACCACCGACCATGGAATCCCATACCTCCCCTTCCCGACCAACCCCCTCACAAACGGCCAGAAGGCCATCAAAATCCACGCGCAGCATACCATCTCCCCCAATCCCGACCCCTTCGCCTCCCCTCCAATCCCCCAACCCGCCCGCCGGAGCAACACCATCCCCGCCGCCATGATGTGCACGAGCACCAACGCCGTGCCGGATATAAATATCGGTGACCGGTCGAAGGTGAAACGCCCCGGTTCAACCTGGCCGGTTTGCGGTGATTGGTCCTTTCGGGTAACCTCAAAGACGGTCTCGGAGACGCCCAGGAATTTGAGGACGACGGAGAGGAAGCCGAAGAGGAAGGAGGTGATGGGAGTTATGCGTTGCATGCGGTGATTGTTCCACCATTCACGGCACGACTTCCCGCACTGCTTGAATTCTGCGACGCAGTAGATGATGTAGCTGATGAACAGCGCTGCAACGAGCTGGAACTCTCGCTCCGAAGCCTGCATATGTACCAGTAAAAATTTATCATTAAAAAAATATATATATATATATATATATATATATATATATATATATATATATATATATATATATATTAATGAAAAACGTGCCTTGGGCAAGAAGGAGGTTCCACTGATGAGACAGTAGGCTGGGAGAAGAGCATAGATCAACTCAGGGATCGAGCGGAGAGCCCAAGTATTGATAAGTAAATATGCAAGGCACTGGCGGAACTGGAGTTGCTTGGTAAGTGTGGCCGTTAATGGGCCGTTTCTACCTAACAGAATTTCTAGGAGGCCCGTAGACCATCTCTTGAACTGAGTGAGGCTTTCTGGGCCGCCTGAAGGTGAAAGTCCAAGAAAGCCTGGTGGGTTAGGAATACAGTAGACAGACTTCCAGCCCATGGAATGAATTCGAATCCCAGTTAAAATGTCTTCAGTCATGGACCCATACATCCATCCTATCTGTTGCAGGCATGTTAAATAGTGAAAAAGCATATTGCACTATATTATTTGCGTATAATTACTAAATAATAAGAAAAGAGTATATTATTTGCATAGATATAAGTACCTCTTTACCCCAGCTTGTATTTTGCTCGTAGGTGGATGCAGCTACTTGCTTGGCTATCTCTATTTTGCTTGAAAGTTCAGTGTTGAAAGAAAATCCTGGCTTGGCTTCTTGCATAATTATCACATTTGTGGACTGTATAAGCTCTTCGGAGTTTCCAAATACTCTTTTTAAGTCTTTGGAAGGGAAGAATTCTGCACAATATTTAATGAATGGGGCATGATATTGCCATTGAACAAGATCATAATAAAAATTTTATTAATTCATTAAATAACTTTAATTTATACATTTACAGTTTTGATGAGTAGCAAAAATCAAAGACATGTTAGATATGCAAATTACATACCTAAATTTGTATTATATTTATCTTGAATTAAATCCAACAATATTCAGGCCTATAACTCTAACAAACACTATAATTAAACATAATTATTTACTAATGATAATCTTACCGTGTGTATTTTTTTCCTGGTCTTCAAGTTGGGAGGGTGGACAACCATAAATAATTTTTCGCCTGTGAAAGGATCCAGTTCCTCCATTTAAAGGACCCTGAATCCCTGCAATCCCTTCTCCTACAAACTGAAACCAAATGGATATATTAACTTACCATGTATGAATTAATGATAAAAGTATGATTAGAAAAAGTTAATTAAGCTGATTTTTTTAAATTGAGGGTAACTAAAATGAATACCTTCTGTAAGACCTCCAGCTTGTTTCCGAAGGGATCATCTTTAAGAGCTCCATAAAATTTTTGAGGAATTTGAACATAGCCACAAGAGACCTCTTCATCTAATCCGAGCAGAAGACACATTCCATGGAGAATCACTTGGTGATTATTAGCGAACATATCGCAGTCCGCATTTAGAATAAATGGAGCATTCGTCATCAACGCTGAGACTCTCGTCTGCATGCATGCAACATTTAAACAATTAGAAAGTTAACAATATACTACATTATCATTTAGGAAAATATTATAATCTTTAATATAGAGAAGTATCAGCTTTTGTTGGCCTAATTAATCATCTTGTTGGTGACGATTAAGAAAAGTTTTAATAGAAATTTATAAATAAATATTTTATGATTAAATGAAATTAATATAAATTAAGGGCTATTTACTTGAAATAAACTGTGTTTGGTGAGTTATATAATTTCTATAGTTATTTTAAAAATATTTAAAATATTTTTTTGAAGGTTTAGAGTGTTTTTAAAAAGAAATTAGTCTGTTTTGAAAAAAATATGCATATAAAAAAAATATGTTAAGGGAATAATTTTTTAAAAAATAAAGGATAAAGAATAAATGTGATCCCAAACTCCCAAACAAACCCAAAATATTTGCTTTTATGGAGATTAAATAGAATGGGGTTGATACATATTTATTAAATATAAGGACACTAAAAATGTAAGAGCGTTTGTGCCCTGATTTACCCTTAAATAGTGAAGATTTTATGTTCTAATATTGTACAAAAATTCTTGACCCATTAAAATATAACAGAAGAGCAAAGGAGACACAAAGGCCTTTATAGAAAAAAAAAATTGAGAAGAAAAAATCATGGGATTTAAGCCAAAAGAAATGATCTACTAAATAAGTAAACCCCCCGAACACATAATTATAAAATAATACACTCTAACTCAGTCTTTTGTAATGTCGCAGAGATAGAAGAAGTCAAGAGGTAAACAACGATGGTATGATGACAATGCTTGATCAATGATAGTCGAAGCAAATAATGTTAGTTTGGTTATGATGAACAAATACTAATAATTGGACAATGATAGTTAGATGAAAATAATTGTATAACAATGAATAAGTGATGGTTAACAAATGTTAAAATTTGATTAATGACAACTATTGTTGGATGTCAAGTTCTATTGATAGGCATAACTTTAGAGTTCTTTATATCTTCAAGCTCTCTCCAAATCAAAATCTAGGTTCCCTCTTCATATAAATATTGAAGGCCTATTTATAATTGAGATTGGTATTTTGGAAAATCTTGCAAAATAACAAAACATCCTATAAAGGCTCATGTTGATTCTATAAATCTTAGATCATTCTTCTAGTATTTAAATATGTTAACACAAACTAAGAACTAAGTGATGTATTACCTATTCATTTTTTGTTATTGAGAACTTTAATTTGATCATAAATTTATCAAAAACAGAAGTTAGACATGTCTGAATTTAAATTTAGAAATTATTTCCTATACATGAATCAAAATTTATGCATGTTCAAGTGAGTACTTTTCTAGGGTGAAAAATTGATTAGTATTAAAGCCTTGGGTGTATATTAGTTCTATGCGCTAGTAAATTTACTGAAATAAAGAGAAAGTATTGCATCCTGGCATTATATAAAGAGATAAATGAAAACTACACGAGAGAAACTAAAGTTTTTATGTTAAAAATCCAGAAAAAGGAAAACGATCAGATATAATCCAATCGAAATAATACCAATATATGAGATTAGAGTTTAGTTTTAGTAATCTTCATAATTTCTGAAGAGTTGTAGAGTTAGAACCTTTTTTTATGTCATGTCTTTGTAGAAATAGTAGATGATGATAATGATAATTAAATTATTACGATTATGTGGCAATAATCAAAGGATGGCGATTTTGACCATTATTAGGTTGTAATAATGTGAGTACGATAGTTTGACAAATAGTAAGTAGATAGTACTAGAGCAATCAGATGATGGTTATCTGGGAATGATGGTTAAACGAATACAATTAGGTGGTTTAATCCTTTGAACATGACTATTGGTGTTGGTTATTGGCAGTGATCCACTAATATAGCTCTAAAGACCCCCATGCTCTATTCAAGTTTTAATATGTCTTCTTACTTTTGAGCACGTGATTATAATTAAAGAAAATCTGTAAAAATCAAACAAATCGTTGAACCCAAAGAAAAAAATTTCAATGGTTCAACTAAGATAGAATTAAATAATATTATAAATATTAAAATAATATTAATATAGTTAAATTATATAATAATGATTCAAGATGTTATTTTTTAAATTCAATATACAAGACATTTTACTCTTGAACATTATGAAGATGGTTCTGAAACATGATATTTTTTTATTTATATTTATATTTAATCTAAACCACAATCAGAAGGCCAAATATTCATACTTGCACACTGATTCAACCAACGATTTTTAGTAGGATTAGCTTAGAAATGGTTTTGAATTTGGGTTGAACCAGACGAAAATTCGATTCACGATTTAACTAATTAGACTGGTCGATTTGATCCGATTTAAAGTTAAGTTTTATAAATTTTGAGAGAAACTTTTTTGTTGTTAGTTAAAAGTCCGTGTTAATTCGTTTATCATATAACTCATTCATTTAATATTAAGTATCTTAATGAACTTATAACTACTTAATTTTGAATATGTTGGGTTCATCTATCATTTGATTTTTTAATTATTGTACCATTTACTGTTCAAGTATCTTAATGATCTTAAATTGTTTAGCTTTTGAGTTTCTTGAGTCTCTGTGGTCCCAAGTTTTTCTATAGTATTTTAATTATTTGATTGGGGCATATTTGGAGGTTGTCTGACCACTTTTTCTTGTTAGATTTACCATCAGAATATGTAATTTCAGTATAAATATATCTATTGAAATTGATGGTTGGATGAAAAAATATTTTTAGAAGTATATTGAATTTGAACATCACCGTCAAGGTCTATGTCAGAAGTTGCTGCTGAAATTGATTGGTTTTGGAGACGTGTGAAATACAACTCAGATTTCGGCCCCCACACATGTGAAACAACAACTCAGTTATTGGTCATTACTTGAACAAACAAGGGAAAAGCAGACAGCAACTTTTGCCGTATTTTTCAGGCATCTTTGCTGGGTCATTTTGTAGAAAAAATATTACATCAGTACTATACGCGTAGAAGTAACGTGCGTAGTAAATGAAATCATGCCACGACACTCCGCGCGATAGGGAAAAAAATGAGACAGTAACACGAGAAATATTCCACTCTGTGTTATTCATGTGTTATTGTGTGTTATTCATGTGTTATGGTTGTGTTATTTTGTTATTATAACACCAAAAATATTCTCAGGACACAATAACATGTGAATAAAAAACAATAACACCTGAATAACACGGGGAATATTCTCGACAGAGAAAAAAGCGGCGCAGTAACACGGGGGAATATTCTCCCTTTTATTATTCATGTGTTATTGTGTTTTATTCATGTGTTATTGATGTGTTATTGTGTTATTATAACACCAGGAATATTCTCAAGATACAATAACACATAAATAACACAAGGGGGGAATATTCCACGTGTTACTGCTCTGTTTTTTCACTGTCACGCTGGGTATCGTGGCGTGATTTTATTGGCTACGCACGTTACCCTACGTGCATAGTACCAATGTAATGTTTTTTTTCCATTTTACATGATTCCGAATTAAATGAGCTAAGCCAAGATGTATTTTCATATATATACATATATATACACTTGCACGTTAAATAGGTAAAAATATAGCTAATCTGCTTATTATGATACTGGACAGATGAAGAAAAAAGCCAATAATGTATTAGCCTTGAGCTTTAACTAAGACTAATTATTCACGTTTAACCTCAATTTTGAGTATATTTTATATTAATATTTTTAAATCGAGCTCTATTCTAGTCGCGACTAGCTTGAACTTGGTTTCTTAGCTCATCAAGTTAAGATTGCGAGCCACTTAGTCGAGCACGAGCCAGCTCAAAATCGACTTAGTTCAATTATAACCCTACCCCTATATAAGAGATTTTATAGTTTTCAGTTAATTGTTACATCTGTAAGTGAGTATTCTGTGCAGCAAATTTATGTTATAATTACATATTAATTTAAAATGCACTTGATTATTAAGTTCTAGTTATTTTATTTGTTCAAATTATTATGTGCTATAATATAATCATTAATATGCCACCAACAAGTTTTCATCATCTGACACGAATCTCGAGGTAAGACGCGGATCTCGATGCAATATTTTGAATAAGAAATATTCAAATCTTGATAAAAAGTTATCTAGAGCTTCGATTTCAAAAAATTTATAGTCAAACTGACCGACTCGATGAGACGAACCTAATGATATAAAAACTAGTTTGATCCGAGTTTAATGACATTGATCTGAAAGGGCACAACCTAAGAAAGCATGAATCGCAAAAGGTACGCGATTCTTCATAAACATTTGTGTACTAACTTTAAATTGCAGAATTTTGCACAATTAAGAAGCCACAATAACCGTGGAAGAAACAAAGAAATACATTATGATTATCTACAAATGCCACATCAGATGATAAAAAATGCTACAAAGACGAACATATACTTGTACAAGAGTTACAACAAATCCACTCATCTTCGAGTAGAGTTGGCATCGCCTCCCCAAAACCCTGTATTTCTAATGATCGTTAGGGGGTCTCTAGAGATCACCACCACATGAGCATGAAAATCTTCCCCTCAAACTGCAGCAAAGAAACTACAACATTTCTTAAAGAAATATGCAAGAGCGACACTGGAATCTGCTACGGAATGCAAGACACCAACGAGAAAGAAGATATGGATGCTTGTCTGCTACGTAGGCCGGAGACGACTTTCTTCTTCGCCACAACGAGAAAGAAGATCTCGTTGCTCGTCTGCTACACAGAACAGAGACGATTTTCCTATTATCCCAAATGAGAAAGAAGATATTGTTGCTCGCCTGCTATGCAGGACGTGGACAACTTTCCTCTTCACCGCAACGAGAAAGAAGATTTCGTTGTTTGTCTGTTACACAGGGCAGAGATGACTTTTCTGTTTGTCGTAGCTCTTTTTTGCCACTCTTTGTCACAATTCTACTCTGCAATTCTTTACCTCAACTCTACTCATCAATTCTTCACCCCAACTCTACGCCACAATTCTTCATCTCAACTATGCGCAACAATTTTTCACCTCAACTTTGTGCTGCAATCCTTCATTACAACTCTTTGCAACAATGTGTCGTCATGATGGATCATTATGACACATCGTCGCAATACTTCGTATCACCACTACGCTCCGCCACAATGCCAAAATGCATTGTTGCAATGCACTGCAGCAATGCTTCGCGTCTCCGTGACGCCCCGCCGCAACTTGTCGCTGCAACGCACTGCCGCGACACTCTGCTGAAATGCATCACCACGATGCATAGCCATGACACACTATCACAACGCATCACATCACTACGAAGCCCTGCTACCACGTTCCGTCGCAATGTATCATGTCGTCGCGATGCCCCGCCACGATGCTCTGCCATAACGCGTTACTACGCCGCTCCATCGCAACGCGTCATCGCGACACATCGACCCAATGCATTGCCATGCCGCAACTCGTTGCAGCGATGCATCCCACATTGGGTCACATCATCGCAACGCATTGTCGGAACGCGTCGCTGCGACGCACCGTCACAACTTGTCGTCATGCTGCAACGTGTCGCCGCGACGCACCACCACAACGTGTCACTACAACGCACCGATGTAACGCTTCACGTCCTCACAACGCACTACCGCAACACGTCGCCATGACGGACCGCTGCAACGTGCAGCCGTGACGGACCGCGACAACGCGTCACCGTGACGGACTGCCGCAAAGCGTCACCGTGACGGACCGCCGCAACGCCCCGCCGCGATGCTCTACCCTGACACTCCACCGCAAAGTGACACTGTGATGCATCACCGCAATGCGTCATGTCTTTGCAACTCCCCACCTTAATGCGTCGCGTCACCGCAATACCCTATTGCAATGCATCGCCTTGACACATAGCCACAATGTGTCGCGTCACGGTGCCGCGCCACACCGCTTCATCGCGCCGCCGCAATGTACCGTCACGACGCACCGCCACAACTCTACGCCCTCTCCTTTAGGTCTAGTTATAGGCTCAAAAAGAGCCTTAACCATTAAATGCACACTAATATATAAATGTAAAAATAAGTGCGAGCATTAAAAAAAATAAAAACTTTTCATATTCCAACAAAAAAATGATGCATTTTCCCATTACCTCGAATCCGGCCTTTCCACCTCCCCAATAATTTTTATTACTAATGTCTAAGCTCAGATTTGAACTCTGACACTCCCTTATGAAGCAGGAGGAACCAAGCAGTTCAACTTATTAACATATAAGGATAAAAAATATTGTTATAGCAGTAATAATAAAATAATATATATACATGACACAAATGCCTCAGATATTGATATTTTCAAACGATAAAAATGATCTTGCCTGAAAATAAGGAGGCAACTGATACGCCATCAATAGATTTTCATCATCTCACACGAATCTCAAGGCATGACACGGATCTTGAGACGATATTTTGAATAAGAAACATTCAAATTTTGATAAAAAATCATCAAGAGCTCTAATTTCTGCAAACTTATAATCAAACTGACCGGTTTGATGAGACGGACCTAATGATTTAAAAACTAGTCTAATCCGAGTGGCATCGAGCCCAGATCAAGTCATTAAACCACTCTTAGAAGATTTTCAGACACATTTGAAAGGTCAAACAGATGTCGACACTACTAAAATTGTACTCAAATTGATTGTCTCGGCAAGACGAATCCAACGAGACCAAGATCACTCAATTATGATATCATTAAGACACTCAAATGCCCATGAAACACCGTATGATTCAAGGAAATTCTCTGAACCGTCCGATCAAAATGATTCATATTAGTGCATTAATTGCACCCAAAATACTATAAATAGACTCCTACCCCTCACATGAGAGAGAGCGAAAGCCTAGAGAGAGCCTGATGCTTTAAGGAGAAGCTTCAGCTCAGCATCACCTCCGATCGTTGTTGACCACCGCCGACCTCCCTCGACAACTACCGACTATTATCAAACCACCGATCGCCGTTGACTATGTCAACCGCTGTCGACCTCACCAACCTCTGTCGTCCACCGCTAACCACCATCGTCAATTAATATCAACCACACATTATCAGTTGACAATGTTATAACCTGAAAAATATAATAATTATTTCTCGTATGTGGGACAAAAGCTCATCACTACGGTCCATGTATCAACAATGACCTACATGGTCATCAACTTATGTAGCTCCCAACTCCTGCCCTCGCGGCCTACGGACGTCATTCATACTCGCCCAATTGCCTACGTGGTTCACAACTCATGCAGCTCCTGACTCCGACCCCGCGGCCTACGAACGTCATTCATACTCGCCTCTACGACTTACATGGTCCACAGCTCGTGCAATTCCCAACTTTTGCCCTCGCGGCCTACGGGCGTCATTTATACTCGTCACTACAGCTTATGTGGTCCATAACCGCCACAATTGTTTACTACAGTTTCTTTAGCCAATCAATGCTTCTGGTACAACCATCTACAATACTCACGACAGACTGCTACTTCTACAACAATCAACAGTAACCCTTGCAATATGCTATCACCAATAACCGTAGTCAGATTATAGTTATACAACTTTGTAATTCCATCTTTTCTAATTTAGGAGAAGGATGAACATGTATACTCATCATTCATAGTGAATTTTCGCAATTGGGCTAGACCCCGTTGTTTTTCCCTTTAAGGGTTTTTCACGTAAAAAACTCTGATGTCACTACTGCATGTCTCTCTTTCATCTGTATGTATGTTGAATTCTCGTGCAACATTAATATAATAATTTGTTACTCTACCACCGTAAATTTTCTAGCACGCATCAATCGTATCATCGAAGAAAAAAAAAAAATCTTAAAATGCATGTATTTGTTGCTTGATGTCACATCATCCTTTGAATTTATAGTCGATCTTATCATCACTTGTATTTTATATAATTCTTCTGATGTAATTGGCATGCAAGTACAATGATATGGCTGCGCCACATTAATTGAATCATATGATTAATAAATGAAATGTTAAATCGATATACCAATTTACTCTATGTTTGTGAAGAGTTCTAGTCATATGGTGGTTTTTATAGATAGATATATAAAAAGCTTGACGTGGTTAGGTTTGTAATGACATCGTAATGATATCATGATTGAATCATTACTATGAGATACTCATTTAAGTTCTAATTTTTTGTTTAGTTATCACATATTTGATCCTTCATAAGTTTATCAAAACTTTTAGCTAAATTTTAAACCTTTTAATATATAATTTTATGCCAAAAAAATGTGTCTAATTAGACAAAAACTTAATACACAAATATTATGATCTAAAGTTACATGGATAGCTTTATTTTCAAAATCTTATAACTAATATAATAGTGTGACTTGCAAATAAGGAAAAAACAGTCCTAATTTTAATAAAAAAAGGTATCTAAATAGCTATTTTATAAAATATAAGAAAGTGAAAGGTCTACAATGATCTATGACACTTTTAAACTTACCAAAACATTCATGGCTCCAGCTTTGAAATGATGTGGATGTTTTGGCCTCTTTTCTCTAGATACATATATCAAATGTGGGATACCATCTATCTCATCTTTGTTCTCCCATAATATCTGCAAAATGATTAAATAAAGTTAATAATTTATTTTAATAGACAATATATATTGATTCAATGGGCATTAATTAAATATTAAATGAGGACATAAACAAAAAAAACTTCAAAATAAACAATTTAAGGCATTGATTAAAGCATAAATTGAGATTTATTCATTGCTTTAGCTCTAAAAAGAAATCTTGACGCTTAGAAACTTAATTATATATATGTAAGCATATATAAACTTTAATACAAAAAAAATCTATCACAAGTGGTTTTTTCTTGTCGTCTTAAGTGAAATTAGGCCAATTTTTGCATTTAAGATCACATGTGTTTCATATATCTATTTGGTTCACTGGTCATTTATCCGTCAATCCCCATCAAGTATAATATCTCAATGCTTTTGCTTCTAGACCATCAATTAAAAAAATCTTAGGCAAAATTATATCCAAACTCATTAAAACACTATTTTGGATTGGCTCACAATAAACGTGCTTTTCAAATTTAAGAAAGTACCAATTTATTGCTCTCACAATCTCATGTTTGGGCATGATACTTATATTTGAAAGAAAGTAATTTGTCAAAAACCCTCAATTGCAACATCCAAATACCACAAATTTTGGAGAGACTCCCTTACTTTAGATAAAGTCTACACTAATTATCCAAATTAATATGGAGGCATATTTTCCTCCATCTTCAATTATTTTTGAACTTTCTCTTTGTTGAGAAAATTAGGGCGAAGAAAAACAAGAACGACACAAATCCAGAAGAATACACAGAGATTTAACGAGGTTCGGCAAAGATGCCTACATCCTAGGGAGCAGAGCGGCGACTTCCTTTTCAATATTCAGAAAAGAATACATAATACAATATTAAACTCTCTCAAAGACCTATGATTACAAACATATCTATTTATAATCCTAGAGTAAACCATGCAGTACAAAATGTAATTCCCATATTACCCCTGTACCGTATAGCGTGGCGTTGACCCAGTACCCCCAACCCACATAACTTAACTTCCCGATTTGGACAGATTCTTCTGCTTTATTCCATCATCTGTCCCTATATGGTATATGAGCCATACCATAACACTCTTAAAAATAAAATTGAAGAGCTTAATATTTAAATGATTTATGCTCAATCATTAGTTTTCAACATGTTTCTCATCATCAGAATTTTAATGGTGGTTTATGATTTTGGGTTAATTATTTCTGCTAATAACAGTCCTCTTATTGAATTTTTTCTTCAAGCGATGGTATCTTTCCGAATTCAAAAAACTCAGGAGACTACTATCATCAATTGTGATCAGTAAGGACATGTTAATTGCTCCTTGGAAGTTGTTTTGCTTCCTATTGCTTCTTTGTATTCTCAGGATATTATAAATATCATCATTTCTATTGAGACTACTAATGCTCAAGGGTTATTATATTTACAACTCAACATTACTCCTATTATTCTTACTACATCTAATGGTGATATTTGATTGGAAGAATTTGCTTCTACTCATTATTGGTAGGTGTCCTTGCTAAGGGGGAAAAATAATCATGTGAAGGTTCCACATGTTATTAGAATTTCATCCAATTTTATCTCCTTTTAGGATGTATCATATTAGAAATTAAGTGGTTATGACAAGATGTACCCTTTTTTTATTTCTTTTCTTTATATTTGATCACTTTGTTTGCTTTTATAATTATAATTTCAGCTATTTTATTATTAGTCTGCTAAATAAATTCATCCAATTCATGTCTGAACAAAAATTGAAAAAATAAATATAAAAAACCAAACTTAAAAAAAAAAAGAAGAAAAATTAGAAAATTAGTAAATTACCTTCACAATGCTTTGATGGTTTCCTTTCTCAATGTTAGAGAACTCAATATAATCATCTCCTCTAAGAGGTGGCAAATGGCTTTTCCCCACAGTTTCTATCCTTTGCTTGAGCTCCTCATAATCATTCTGCAATATTTAATAAATTATTTGCAATTTTTTTATACATAAATATGGTATCCACGTTCATGCTCTCCATAGCCTTTCTACAATATTTTATTCTATCATTATTTTTTTTTATCCTTATGGGTGAATTCTGATTTGTCCATAAATCACACCATAATAAATAGAGCACATGAAAGATATAGAAAATCATCACAGTCAGAAGGGAGTCCGCTCATGAATATATATATATATATATATATATATATATATATATATATATATATATATANTATATATATATATATATATATATATAAAAATAAAGTTTTAATTAATTTATTCTATTAATTTTCTGTCATTTTTTCTCAATTATGAATAGCATTTTGTATGATAGCATTTAATTTGGATGAGTACTAATGCATGCCTTAATCTAAAAATATATGACTTAAAAAAAATAATAAAGAAAATTACCTTGATGGCCTTCCAATCTCTTAGGAAATCCAAAGATAGACCAAGCGATGATTGGTCAGGGTCTTCAGAGAAATACATGAATGGAGCACGAATTTTGACATCATACTTCCTACAGAACGGAATCCAACGACTGGCAAACTTCGAAGCCTCAGCGAGAGAGTAGTATGTGATCGGCGAACCACCGTCGTCAGATATATAACAGGCTAGACGGTTTGCCGGATAGTTAGTAGCCAACAACGACAATACCGTGTTCACCGTGATGATTGGTGGCTCCAAATCAGGGTCCGCCGTCGTAACAAATAAGTCAACGGCCGGAAGTTCACTCAAACCAAATCTGTATTTTCAAAATTATACAATTATATTTAATTTTGTTCGTGAAAAAATACGTGACCTTACCAAATAAATACAACTAAATTATTAAGATATTTACAAATAAAAGCTAAGATGAGTAATAAAATTAGTCACCGGTACAGAATATATTTTTACCCTAAATAGATCGTCTGGTATCATTTGAAAAGCAGACGTCTCGGTAGTCCTTGTTGAAAATAATTATTTTAAATTTGTCTTTTATACTGCCAAAGGAGACACGCAGGCTGTCATTTGGCAAAATGAACATTTTCTTTATCTGATGCATGTGAGGTTAAAGCCTCGTTTGAAAGCTACAACTCCAAAAGCATCATACAAAAACTACGGTCTCGATGGGGAGAGATTATTGCGTACGGACACCGCATGCGGTGTTCGATCTTGGCCGTAGATCACGGTGATCTACGGTCAGGATTATTTCCGTTTTTTAAAATAAAAAATAAAAAATTTTAGATAGGGCCCACCGAAATACATCGGGACCGTAAATCAGGTGATTTACGATCCGGATCGGAGTCCGCACGCAAGCTGCGTGCGGACACCGATCCGTATGGAATAATTTTTCCTCGATGGGTGTTCGAGTAAAAATTTGAGATCCAGAATATTGGAAGGGAGGGATTTATGGTGATATGAAAAAGGGGAATATGTCACTCCCAAAAAAACAAAAAAATATTCTATACGGACATCCTAAACAGAGATGCATACGGTGTTTGATCTTCATCGTCCATCACAACAAATTTTTTTTTAAAAGAAATTTAAAATAGAGTCCACCGTCATACATTTTTGCAGTGATGTACGGTGGAGATCTGACAGCGTATGCATCCGTATGGAATAATTTTTCCCAAAAAAGTAATAATTACGCTCAGACAAGAGCGTAGAAAACATTACTATTTACAAATGAAGCATGCAAATGATTTTTCAAATTATAAAAATGATGCGTTTATGCGTGTCACGATTAAATTATTGTGAATTTAATAAAAATGAAAAAAACGAATTGGTGTTTTATCATGACCTTTGATATTTGAGTGAGACTTTGAAAAATGGATGAAATAGACTGAAAAGAGGAATGTTTTGGGTAGCGTGTATGTACTCGCCCCAAAAAAAACATTAACTAATTTAATTTGTTCACTAAAAAACTATTCTACATTGATCATTTGTCTCTCTTGAATCACATGTATCATTTGATGATATCACGTAGAAAATGAAGTTATAATGATATGAATTTTGGTAATAAGAAAATTTGAGGGGCAAACGGAACGCTTAATAAACATAATGGGCATTCACATATATCCCTCCTAATTCTTACCTATTTACATATCTAATATCTAAACATTGCATAGCTCTCAATTCTTTAATGCATGGTGATACTAAAAATGAAATACATCTTTTCATCCATAAATCAAGTGTAAATATCAAATATTATGCATGTAAATGCTCCCTAATGATTAGAATTTATATATCTGAAATATAAATAGATTACTTACTGACTGAGTAGGCGATGGGGATATGTTTTGTAGATCACCGGATTCCATTTGGCGTTGAGGTAGAGAAGCCAGATGAAGGTGAACCAGGCTTCGCAGAAGAAGGCTGTGAGGCAGACCCAGTTGGGTGCTGCACGAAGAGAAGAGAGGCGGTAGGAGAGGAGCGAGAGGAGGAGGGAGAGTATGAGGACCTCCACCATCCTCTTCGCCGTGCTTTTTGAACATATTCTCTCGTTCAGAGGCAATGAAATTTTGGTTTCACCCATTCCTGATTCCTTCTTCTTCCTGCTACCTCCAATCCTGTATTTATTAAACATATTCAGACATGATTCATCTCTATAATTAAGATCGAAGATATTACAATGGAGGACAACTATTAATTTGATGTTTACATGCCCGTTTTTAAATGCACAATTACAAAAATGAAAGTTTTACGTAGACACCACTCAATTCTTATGTATTTACATATCTAACACCTAAACTTCAAATTTTACTTACATATCACCTGACCTATGTTTGTATAAAAATGCGTGTTTTTTTGATGTGATATGAAAGATTTGGGTGGTAAAAGTGCAAAAATGATTGTTTAGGTGTTCGATTTGTGAATACATTGGAATTGGGGGGTATCTCTGTAAATGTCCCAATAAAAATTATCATATATGATGGAGATCTTATAGAGTAATTGATTCTTAGTTTAATCTTGGATCATCTGGATGGACCACAGCGTGCAAATTGATAATAAATGTTACTGTATGAATGAGGTTTATCTTGAAGATTTCAATGATCAAGGAAAGCTATATTTTAATATAATAATAATAATAATAATAATCCAAACTCTAGCATTTTAAAATCGAAGCTCATCAAATTAAAAAAATTATGTCTTACTAATTCTTATTGATCGATTGATCTAGTTGGTCTTAACTGTACTTTGTATCAACTGCAATAATTGAAGTCAACACATGCCATATGATTTTCTTGTAACTTTATTGAATATATATTGAGAGAAGTTTTGAGATATCTATTGATTGACTATTTTGAAGCTACTAAGAAACTTTGGTACAATTTAAAAACTCTAATCATAATAGCTTCATAAAAAAAGATTTATTTTGCTTTGTAGGTTTTTTTTTTCTTATTTAAATACTGCTAGATATGATAGACAACTGGAGTTTTTAAGAATGGTTTTAAATCCCGTCATTTTGAATTATCATGGGAGAGAAGAGATTTAAGACAAAAGAAGAAAAAATGACTAAGGAAATAGAAGTTTTATTATTTTCAGCAAACATCGAACACTCAAGTATAAGATATAGACTTATGTAGTCAGTCTTTTGTTTGAAGGGTAGGAGCAGGAGTATGATGTTTTTGTAGTGAACAAATGATGATTGTAATACTCCCCCCTTTAAGATGAACTGTGGATGTTGTGAACATCCATCTTGGATAGGAGCAAAGTTAATGAATGTTATTAAAGTAGTTTGATGGGAAAATTGTTGAGATGGTTTTTTTACCATAGTGGCATGAGTTTAATGAATCCATTTGAGACATTGTCTCGAACAAAGTGACAATATTGATGCTTTTCATTTTCTTATGAAAAGTAGGATATGTAATTCTGGATGGAACCTCATTGTCATGGAACAAGAGTGGTAACAGTGGGATTGGGATATTGAAATCCAACATTAATTATGTTACCAAGCTAATGCATTTACCATGGTGGCCAAGGTATTGCAATGTACTTTGATGAATGAATTTGAAATGATTTATTGCTTCTTTACATTCTATAGCATTAAAGAACTATCAAAGATAATGTAAAAATTGGTAATATAGTTTTGGGTAATGAAATTTGTTCTCCAAGTATATCAAAGAAAACCTTAAGTTGTTAAGAA
>NEWO01000291.1:170955-228475 GCA_003013225.1 Phalaenopsis aphrodite
AAGATAATGTAAAAATTGGTAATATAGTTTTGGGTAATGAAATTTGTTCTCCAAGTATATCAAAGAAAACCTTAAGTTGTTAAGAAGGTGTAAAGAAAAAAAATCAAACTTTCTTTTGTGTTAATTTAATGCAACAAAAGAATGGCGTGCAAAGTTGAGGTGCTTGTTTCTTGGCTAAGCTAGACATTGGCTAAAATTGTTGATGGCAAATGTGATGCTAGGCTGAGATAACATGAAATATAAAAGTCGATTGTTAAATTCTAATATTGACTTGATTCAATGAGAATGTCTCTATTGAAAACATTAAATTGATAGTAAAAGCCCATGGGTGTGTGCTTTAGTTTGCTAATAAGAAAATTAATATCCGCAAAGAGTTATATAGTGATGTGTTTTTAAGAAAGAATGATACCAATACTTGATTGAGCCATTTGTAGGCCAATAATGTATTTGAGACTTGAGATTGCCTAGATTTTCTTAGTTGGTTCTTAAGAAGATATTTTAGAGAATTAATGATAGAAATGAAAGATCCCATGATGATTATATTATCAAAATAAATAAGTAAAGCAATGAAGGTCTAGTAAAAGCACTTGCTGAACAAGGAATAGTTTGATTTTGAGTGCTTAAATTTGGGGCCAAGTAATAAAGATAAAATATTGCATTAACACTATTGATAGGCTATTTTAAAACTATAAATGGATGTGGAGTCTACATATTGGCCTATCATATTTAGTGATATCCTCCCTATGCTACTATAACTCAGTGGTAGATGCATCAACACTTCCTTTAGAAGATCCCACACAACATTATTTATTAATAATTGGATAAGGACCCACTTTTGCCTTGCAGATAAGATTAATAGTAGTATGACAGTGACTAATATGGCCACGTGTGAGTATATCCATGAGATGTTAATCTCTTATGGTTAGGTGTACACATTGGTTAATTAAGTAGGCTTTGTATATATTAATAAACCTTTTTGGATTGTGTTTAAACATTTAATTTTGATACATCATAGGTGCTTAAGAGTACCTCAAAGACTGCACCCCCCCTAGTTTTTTTCAATAAAAAATGATTAAAAAATAAGGTTTACCTTAATGACCTTCCATTTTCCGAGGAATCTCAAATATAGTCCAAGTGATGAGTTGCTTGGGTCCAAAGAAAAATAAAGGAATGCACACAAGCCTTAACATTATTCTTCTTATAGATAGAAATTTAAAGGTCTGCAAACTTTGGAGCCTTGGTCGCGGTAGTTTAATGGTTAGTCAACAAGAAGCAATGATAACGTTGTGTTATTTGTGATTATTTGCGCCTCTAGTTTCAAGTTTGTCATCATTAAAAAAAAGAAGTTTAACCTTATTTTTATAGGTCTTAGAATCCTTTATGATTAAATAATTCAAAGGTGTAAATTTAAAATGGCATAGAAATGAATGATTGAAATTTTTTTAAATTAAAAAGTTTGATGATATATTAGTAGCCATTAGAGTAAATATATTATTTTAAGAGAGTATTTTCATTGAATTAATAAAACTTCAAATTTAATAAAAAATAAGCGACTTATTTATTAATAAAGACAAAAAATATAAGAAAAAATAGGGGTTAAATATACATATTTATACTCACCTCCAAGTAGATGGTCAATATAAGACAAGCCTTACTATCTGTGGATGCATCTCCCAGTTTCATTGGCAACGAGTGGCATCGAGCTCATTAAAGCTGAGAACGAAGATGCAGAAATAGTAAGAATAAAAATAGAACATGGGATAAGGTCATATGAATAAATAGCTCAGAAGCAGCTCCTCTTCCCAGCTTTGTTTTGTGGTTGCCGTTGTCTCTAACTCTCACCTCAATTTGAGGTGATATGGTTTTTTTTTTTTTCTTTTTCTTTTTGAATGTAAAGGTTTATATTGCTAGCTTTTCTTTTTGAAAAAACATTATTTCCATTTTGAAATTAAAGATTAAAATTTAATACTAGATAAAATTTAGGATCTTTTAGTTTGAAAGATAGAAATGATGCTCAATGAACAAAATTTCAATATTTGACATGGATCTCGAGCCGTGACACGAATCTCAAGGTATTTTTTTAGCAATGAAGGCTCAAACCTCAATTAAATATCATTCAAAACTTTGATTTTAGCAAACTTACAATCAAACTAGTCGGCTCAATGCGAAGAATATAATAATACTAAAGTTGGTTCACTCTGAGTCAAATAAACCCCAAATCTAATAGTTAAGTCATTTTTGAAGTTCTCAATGTCTATTTCAAATGAATTTCAAATATGACAAGCTTATAATCAAATCGAGTATATATAGTGGTCATGATTAAGACACTCAAATATCCATAAAACAATGTCTGATTAAGGGAACTTCTCTGGGTTGTTCGATGGAGAAGTCATGATTCATTCCTTATCAGCAGTGAAGACTCCTCTAGACTATATAAATATAGCCCTAACCCTTCATTGAGATAGGACCTCGATCTAGACCTTGAATCAAAAGATGACCGGAGCATGGAGAAGAAATAGTTGAAGCCAACCATGGTTTTTCCACTAAAGATTCGTTGAATTCCTCCCACTCCTACAATCGCTAACCAACACATTTCGGCCATCATCGACCAACTTCAGCCGCCTTCCACTCATTACAGCAAAGCTCCGCGCGAAGTCGAAGTCGACTTACGCTGTGAAATTTTGGTGTACGTTGCAAAGTAATGAAACACAAGACAGTATAGCGACACACCCTGAAGGTGGTATAACAACTTACCCAAGTACGGTGCAACTACCGCCACAGCCTACAAAGCAACTATGGTCTATGTGGCTCACAACTCATATTTATGTTTAATTTTTAGATTTTAATTATGTTTAATTATGTTTAATTTTTAGATTTTAATTATGTTTAATTATGTTTAATTTTTAGATTTTAATTATGTTTGTTTGTTTTGTTTAACTGAATTTTAGATTCAATTTTAATTAAATTAAAATTTAGTTTAAGTACAAGTTTAATTTAATTGTTGGTGTAGCTTTGTGTTAATATTTGTAATTTTAGTTTAATTTAAATTTGTGTTTTGCTTAAGATTAATTTTTTTTTAAATTTTTACTTTATGTTAATTTCAAGGGACAAAATTTTAAAGTTTAAAATTTTTAATTAAGATGGATTTAGGTTAAATTTGGTTCAAATTTAAGTTTTAATTAATTGTTAATTAAATTAGATCAAAATTTGACTTAATTTTAATTTTAATTTTAATTTAAACGAAGTTCAAACCCATCAAATTTAATTCAAGCCCCAAGCCACGCAAAGAGCAATCACCTAGGGGCACTAGGAATGAACCTAAGCCTAGATGGGGGAATGGCGAAGACGATAATGTCGATCAAAAATGATGTCAATAGTTCCGATCAAATTATCAAAAGACGTATGAGATAACATATAAGACACACTACAGGAGGAGCAGAAATTAGCATATGTTTGATATTTCCGACTCAAATGTTAGTGTCAGATTAGCATAAGATGAGTGGCAAAAAATAAATTATGATATTTGTGTCGAAATTAGCATCTGATTTACGTTGGAAAATTTGTCTGTATAAGTGTTCCGAAAACGAAGAAATTTATCTTTGGATTTGCGACAGAGTTTGCGTCGAAAAAAAGATTGCAAATACTCTACTTGTTAGCGTTGAACAAAAATTAGATGGAAGTCAGACGCAAATGACCTAATTTACTCATATTACGCGCCTAAATTTCATTTTCTCTCCGCTCGTCTCCCCCTCGCTCATCTCCCCTTCTGCCCAAAAGCCTCGCACACAGTTTCCCTTCTCCCTTTCCCTCTCCCACAGGGTTTGCTGAAGTCCTTGCAATACAATCTCCCTTAGAGCTAGCTGGCAAGGTAACGTACGTGGCCTACGTACAGAGATCGTTGAAACTCACGTAGTTCTCTTCCTCCTGCTCGCTCTAACCAGAATGCATTGAGGAAGGTATGTATCTTACTTTAACCATTTTTATACCTAATTTAGGGTAAGTAATTTAGGGATTGGACTTAAGTGTAAGTTCCTAGCTAATTTTTTGCTTTAATTATGAATGCTCTTATCGGTCATTTACAAGAGGATGTACCTTGGTGTATGCTTTTTGCTGATGATATCATACTTGTGGACAACACTAGAGAGAGTTCAAGAAAAACTTGAATAAAGAAGGTCAAACATAGAGTTAAAGACTTTCATTTGAGTAGATCTAAAAATAAGTACATTAAGTGAAATTTTAGTAGTTGTAGATCTAATAGTGGAGTTATAGCAATAGATGAGATCGAGTCATTGAAAGCAATGAACATCTTAGATATATCAGGTCTATTGTTGAATACGATGGTAATATAGATGGGGATGTTATTAGTAAAATTGATGGTTGAAGTGAAGGAATGCATAAGGCTTATTGTGTGATAGAAAGATACCACTTAAACTTGAATATAAATTTTATAAGACGGTGTTGAGGCCTATAATGCTTCATGTTGCAGAATGTTAGCCATAAAAGAAGCATAAAAGTAAGTTTAGACATATGTTAAGGTGGATGAGTGACTTTGCCCTTAGAGACATGTTTAACCATACCTTAGGTTCCTAGCTAAAGACCAAATTGGTTACGGTTCTAGCCTGTCACTCTTGAATCACTAATTCTACGCTCAAAAAAACTTATCTCACTATCTATTTGCACTCCCCTTAGACTTGGCCCCCCTCCATCCTTAGGGTTAGTGTGACACCCACAAGTTGGGCGAAATCATAGTCTTCCCGGGTCCTTATGTTTCACAATGGATTTTAACATTACAAATGACCAGTTTGCAAAGTAAATTAAGAGCCTGTGAAAATACTATCACATTAATAAAAAAGAGAATTTCTAAGCAAATCTAAATTCCTAAACATACATCCATTTCATTACAAAAGAAAAGTAAAATGTAGAAAATGACATAAACAGTAAAAAAATTGATAAATTTATGTAATAAATTATGTGCCAACAAGGAACATATATCTACCTACCCGCTTTCGAGTGTATAGTTATGTTTAGTATTCTATTAGTTTTACACAACTAGCTATCACTTAGAAGCTCCTAATAGTAACATATCAAGAATTAAATTTCCTTAAAAGTTGCATTGCCGCCTAAACTATTTCACCATAGCCAACCAAACACTATGAGTGGACTTAAGTTGCAAGATCACCGCTCTCGTAAGTCTCAGATTCACTTATAATAGATTTTAGCATAACACATTGCCACTTAAGTTATGTCAATGAAACAAAAGAGATATTACTCATC
Source organism: Phalaenopsis aphrodite (assembly GCA_003013225.1). Classification (NCBI taxonomy): domain Eukaryota; kingdom Viridiplantae; phylum Streptophyta; class Magnoliopsida; order Asparagales; family Orchidaceae; genus Phalaenopsis; species Phalaenopsis aphrodite. Next base: position 176,230 of record NEWO01000291.1, read on the forward strand.
ACATGGAAATAAAAACTATTCTATCATAAAACAAATTTTCCTACCTATGCCACTACTTCATAACAAAAGAAAAGAGTAAGGAAAACCATATCACGAAGTATGAATAAACACAACATAAAATTTCATTAAATCAAAACAAATCCACTAGAAAGTGTTTATAATAATTATAAGATAATGAAGAATACAGTACTTAACTTTTTTTCTCTTTAAGAAAGATAAAAATCCCTCCAACAAAATCTTCTGTCGATCCACACAATGCTCGTACAATTTCTTACACATATCTCTCAAAGTCCATCACCAATCTCTACAGAAAAAGGTAGAAATCTACATCTCCTACTCCTATCTACGACCTCTGGACGTTCTTGGAGTTTCCAAGAGTTTGAAATCCCAAAAGGTGCATTCTCAAGTCCCAAACCATTCACATTATATAATATTTTTAATATTTTAAATCAACCATATAATTCAAGAAAAAAATGTTAAAGAGTTTTTTAATTATTTATTTTTAAAATATAGTAATAATACATAATCAATTAGTTAAAATTTTAAACTTGTATTCACTTTTTAAATAAGTAATAATTTAGATATGCATTGATTGATTCAAGTTAAATCCACACAAAGTTATCTTGACTTAATTTTTTTTCTAATTAAGGGAAATGAGAATACATTCTGGTATGAAAAATCACTTTTCTTTCAAGGCACAAAAGCGTCCCGTAGGCTTGTCCGATTCATTTATTGAGCAAGCCTTACTATGAAATTATAAACAAAATACGACTTGAAGCCCGACCCAACGCCAACCCAAGACCGCATTGACCAAGCCCAGACCGAAAGAGTCCGACCCAAGCCAAACCCGAGCCAACCAATACTCAGGTATAAAGTGTACCTATATATGCATAATTACATAGCAAATTACTTTAACAAAACCAAACTCCATTATTTTTTTCTTTATAGAATTCTTCCACCCCAAAAAAAAAAATTGATACTCTCCTCTCGTTAATTTTCTTTTATTTGTGTTGAATCTTAGGGTCTGCTTGGGGCAGCTGCAACTTATTGAATAAAGTTGATTAATATAATCTACTGATAAGCTAGGTGCGGTAGCTATTATAAATTTTTATTTTTTTGAAAAAGCTAGACTTCAGAATGTTGTCACCGCACCTAGACAGGTGCGGTGAGAAAACGCTGTTTTCAGCGTTTTGAAAACGCACAAGCTGCCAAAATGCAGTTTACCCAAACAGACCAGGTGTTTTTTCAAAACGCCACCACACCAAATAAGCTGCCCCAAAAATACCCTTAGTGTACCACCATAACATTAAATTACAACTCTACCGCCGTGAATTTCCAGCATGCAATATAATAATAAAATAAATATATAATTCCTAACATTATAAACATGAACAAATAATGCTATTTAAGAATTAAAAAATATAAATTATTATTATATCATTCCTAAATTAAACTACAAGGCAAAAAAAAAAATATTTTGAACATCAAATCTTTCATATTACATAAATTATCTAAATTAAATTTTTTATTATACATTTTCTTACTGTTTATAAAATATAAATATCTCTTTTACGGTACACATCATTAAAAAAATTTATTTTTTAATTGAGAAAAATGACAAAAGCTGGACACATGTTGAGCACTACTCACAACCATGTTGATCTGGCATTACATGTATGTCTGGACACATATCCATCCACCACTTATTAAGGCTGTCAAAAAAGCTCGTTGTTCGCGAACAGTTCGTGTTCGGTTCGTCCGACAACTAAACTAGACGAACGTGAACAATATTTTTTCGTTCGGTTAGTTAAATGAATGAAACATAAACAGTGATGCGTTCGTTCGTGTTCATATTATTATTGTTCAAAATATAAAATAATTTAAAATAATTATATATATATATATATTTTATGATATTTTAAAAAATTAAATTTTATAAATTATAATATATTATTTATATATATTAACATTAGGGATGTCAAACTGGCTCGTCGTTCACGAACAACTCATATTCGGCTCGTTCGTTAAGAAACGAACACGAACTGTGACTTCACGAACAATTTCGAACACGAGCTTATTTCAAACAAACTAAATTTCAAAAGAACCAAACACGAACAAAAACTTTGTTCCTTCGTGTTCGGTTCCTTTACACCCCCTGCCACGTATAACCAGTCTGATCGAAGGCTACCAGCAGAAAAAAACAAGCCATTAAAACATATATATCATTATGAAAGTTGGCAGAAGTACTGAAACAAGCTGTAAGCACATAAATAATGCGATGGGGGCCAAAAATAATAAGCTACACATTTGTCTCGGAGATCCACGTTTCCTAATTCACAAAAAGAATCATTCAACATTAAAATAAAAGAAGAAAAAAAAAGATAATAAAAATGAAACAATAGATCAGGAGCAATCAATCTAATCATGGCTCCGGAATCAATACACCATTCTTCTTCTTCCTAAGAACATAAGCCACTTGCTTCTATTCAGCAATTCAATCTTTTCTTTCTCCTACTAACCTCTCTTTCTCCGTCATCAAACTCCCGCTTCCCGCAGCAGCAGAAGAGTTCTTCGTGAAGGTTTCAGGCGATATCTCCCAGTTGCTGCTTCTCCTCCCCCAGCTTGAATTCCTCGCATCAGTTCTTGTTATGGGAATCTCAGTTCCAGTAATCGGGACCTGCTTTTCCAAATCAGATGCGAATTCGGCCTCCGAAACGGTTCCGGGCCTCCCGCTGTCGTTTCTACGGCCGATTTCTTCGTCGAACTCCTCGATGCTGCGCCGCTGGGAGATCTTCAGCAGATCCCCGCCAATGTCGAGGTCATCTTCTACCTTCGAACGGTGGTAGCTCCCTAAATCGTCTTCGGGTTCTCCGGGGCGAACATTCTGAGCCGGCCTTGGGGCTTCTTCTTGCACCAAGGCGCGGAAGTCATTCCTCGAGGGCTTTATTTTGGTGCAGAATACCTCCATGAAGTTGTTCAGGCAACCCCGATCGTAGACATTGCGCCGACGATCGGTTCTGTAGCGGAAATTCTCGTATGTGGTCTGAAGCACAATATGAAATGGATGAACATTCGCAACTTAAGAAGAAAGGGTTTGAAGCTTGGCAAATAACAAGGAAACAAACAAAAATAACACATTACAAGACACTCTGAAACCATAATCCATTCCAGCATATAAAGATCATGATGAGGTGATATCATCTATTGGTAAGATGTGAAACACATAACAAAACATACGACACAATTCTAATATATTTACATATCTAATATCCAAAGTTTGATATTTATACTTATAACATTGTCATAAATCCATACAATTTAAAATTATTTATAATAGCTGTGAAAATTATTTGTAAAGCACCTTGATATTTATACACACATTGACATTCTCATTGCCGGTCCCAAGCCCGGATGTGAAAAATGGAGGGTTGCATTTGTTAGTCTACAGCCAGCATAAAACTTGTCGAAAAAATCATGACATGAATCCTTTTGATCATAGTAGCCAACCCCACTTGGTGGGATAAAGGTTTTGTTGTTGTTATTGTTTATAATAGCTCATAAAACCAAATAGGAGCTATTGTTTTGAGAGACATACTAAAGACAACAACCTTCCTTCAGCTATCAATATTTCAAGTCTACATTTCATCAGGACTATCTTCACGCTTCAACCAAAACCATGAAATATGATACTTAAAGGGTAAGTTTAGATTTCAGGTGTGTTTATCTTTAGAAGAAAACCATTTTGGGATGTTTACACACACCACACAAAACTTACATATTTACAGAAATAAAATTAAATGAACTGGTAAATTTGCATATTTGAGCATTTCATGACTAATTTGAGAATTTAATGAAAGCGAAAAATATGAAAAAATAACAGAACAGGACTGAGAATTCCAAAGTTATAAACCAAAATGCTAAGTTGGAATTAAGAATAATAATAACCAAAAAGCACACATTTCCTTTCCTTCAACATCTCATTTTGTTAAGCATAGCATAGAGTTTCACTCTCCGTAGCTCTTAAAAAGAGTTGCTGGGTTATTGTATAATTAGGCGGTGGTGCTTGGCTTTTATTCATATTTTGTTGGGAGGTGACTTCTCTTTTTATTTTATTTTATTTTTTTGTAGAGGTTACAGGCAGGATAGGGAGGTGATTTCGATACGATTCTTGGCAGAAATTAGGACATATAATATTCTATTTCAAGAACATCAAACATTAAATATGAATATAAAGATAAGCACCTATAATTCAGGAGGTAGGGTGATTTCTCCTAATTCCTACAATTTGAGAGGTAGGAAATCTCTCACAAACCCTAAACCTAATACTCACAACAAGAATCTCATGCATACCTAAGCCTAAACCTATTAAGATCTATTTTATACTAAACAATAATAAATAATAAAAGACTCAACTGCCCTTAGGTTAATAAAAGACTAAATTGTCCCTCAAGCACCAGCGTAACAAAAGTCCCCTCCCAAAAACATATCTTATACTCAAGGTGAAAAAAATGGTTGTTGGATCAGTTCGTATGGCTCCCACGAGACGTCATCATTTTCATTTAATCAGAAACTTGTAATGACCCTCACCTTCTCAAAATGTTGTCTTGTACAAATCCTTCGATTGCAACCAAATCTGATGGCATCCTGAGTTCAAGTCAATTCGAGAGAATATCGTCACCTCAAATAACTCATCTAATAGCTTATCGATCTACCGAAACTCTGCCAACTTCGTATCATGTGTCTTCAATGATATGTAACCTGGTTTGGTATTTTAGCTCTGCATCCTGAATCACCCTTATCATAGTCTTCAACAATGGCTTGCACAAATTAAGGTCACCGTAGAGCACCATCATATTGTCTGTCTCCTGATACTTTGTAGTATCCAAATCAATCACTTTCAAACTACCTCACTTTTCTCCATCTATCTCATTCCAATCATTATTTCTAAACCGTCTTCTGCTCGTAAGGCTTCAACAACAAAAGGCACTGGAACTGTAGGATGCAGCCCTCTGTTGTGGTCCCACCCACCATGATTCCCAATCCTAAGTCAAAATGCTTCAAAACAATCTTCTCTGGCCCCGAATCACATGTTGTTCTAATCTGTCTAATGTCACTCATCCCAAACCTCAGGATGTCATGGTTGTTGCTCGAATATGCTCCCGATTAGTTTTTTTCGACACTGCAAATTCTGATACACCTAAAACAACGACGTTGCCCTAATATTGGGTGAATGCTTATGGTTGTTGTTGTTCGTGTTCGTTCCTGAAGTCGTTGCTTGATCTTGTGGCGGGCGAAGCCGATTTTATGTGAACCTCGATAATCTTCTTCATTCTTTCTTCCATAACCGTGAATCTCCTCTCGAATCACCCCTCCATTGATGAAACCCGTTGCTTCTGGGAAAAGAAATGCTCATCTATTTCACATCTTTCTCTAATTTCTACTCCAAAATCTCTATTTTCTTGGTCTCCATTGCTACCTGAGAAATTTTTTTATCACAAAAGATGAAAACAACCATAAGTTGAATTGTCATAGATGGTTTCTCAATAGTCTGAATCACGTATGTAATGTGAGGTCGTAAGCTTCGATATCCCTTTTTCACTTCAGAATTGCCAGAATCTCGACTATATAGGGAGATGAAAGCCACAATCCTTCCTTGGCCTCGCAACTAGATCAAATCGGGACTGTATCACGCAGTTTGATCTCAAATGGCAAATAGTTGGAACTGCAACTACAAGAGTGAGGTCCGGTCACGAAGGAGCGTCGTGCCACGACCCCACAATTATAATTGTAGTGTGAGGTCGCATGTCGCTTGCTTCACGCGATCCCGTCGGCTTCTTTGCAGGTCGAACACACAAACGTGCTAGTTACAATCGCTACTGTTTCGCAGCGTGACGGAGACCTGCACGCCAAAATCCCTTCTTTTGCTTCCCAACTAGATCGAATCATCACTGTGCGCGATTTAGACCCTATAGGTCGCAATCCTTCCACGTTGAACGCACTGATAGCACTTGATACAATTCTTGGCAGAAATTAGGTCAAATAATATTTTATTAGAAGAACATCGAACACAAAAGATGAATACAAGAATAAGCATCTACAATTCAAGTGGTAGGGAATCTCTCTCAAATCTTAAACATAAGACTCACAACAACAATCTCATGTATACCTAACCATAAATCAATTTTGGTTTATTTATACTAAAAAATAATAAATAATAAAAGACTCAATTGCTTATAGTCTAATAAAAGACTAAATTGACCCTTAGACACCTGCATAATAGACTTCTGAACTTATCTCCTATGTGATAGCTGCTGGATATATCTTTTGTTCAGTTACCAAGTGAAGGATATCTTATTTCAGTAGGAAGGAATTAATGCAGGAATCACTTCGACTTGTTCACCAGGAGGGTGAGGTGCGCTACTTTTGCTCCATGCAATAGCTGACAAGATGACTTTAGGATTTAATTTTTGTGATTGGATTAAGATTTTTTTTTATTGTTTTGGATTAACTTTATCTTTTGAATATTATTTGAACATTAATTGAACTAATTCTATGCTAACCATATATATTAGTCTAGGGGATGAGGAGTCCATAAATAGATGTTCCAAGAAATATAAAAAAATATTTAGAGTATTTTTTTTTTCAATTATCAAGGAGATGGATGTATGATACCTTCGAATGTGATACAAATGAGACTACTTAATTTTTGGGGAAGTCATCTCCATTTACCAGTTCTAATTTCTTACTTCGGTAATTTTGCTCATTGTTCATATCTTATCCAAATAATTGATACTGACTTGATTTGTGCTCTTGAATTTGCTTAAATTTGATGCTTTGAAAATTTAAGTTCTTTATATGATTCTAAACTCTTATTGAACTTTCGAATTATTTCATTAACATTTTGGTTCTACTTCTAGCATTATTGAAGAAAGTTCGTTCTTGAACTAATGGATGGCTTGTGAATTGTGAATCCTCAACTTCATTGTATGAATTCTTTTTATGTATAATATCAATTGCATTTAGAATACTCTAGCCCCAAGTCAAACAATATCAGGTAGAGTACTTAGATATCACAATTCATTCTTCATGTTTAAGCACAATGTGGACCTGATATAGGTATCTTACAATCTAAGGTTTCTAACACAGATCTAATATGAGACGCAAAAAATCAAGCAATAAATACACAAAATCTATAGATTACAAGCTCCTTTAATGGTTATTCATTAACATCAATTGAAATAAATGAGTTGAAAAATAGTTGGAAAAAAATAAAAGTGTATCAAGTTTAATTAAATTAAAACAAACTTGCAAAACAATAATAAAATATAAAAGAAGAACAAAGAAAGGATTTACCATAATGAAGAAAGCCGCTCATTTGCAAAGACATATATTCTATTTAGCAATTTAATATAATAATCTCTACGAAGATAAAACAAAGGGTTTCAAACTTAAGAACACAGGCAGACGCATTATAAATGTCTAGTTCAAAGTTCATAAATCTCTTAAGTTTTGGTTCATATCAACCCAAGTATATTTTATTTTAGCAGCTGCAAATTTCCAAAATATTTAAGCAAGTCCAAATTTTTAAACAAATAAAAACATATCAGAAAAAACAAAATATTGTATCTTTCAAAGTCATCCATCCAATTTGACAATATCCTAAGATTATGCTTCTCATAGAATGTAATAGAAAAGCTATTAGTTCCATAATAATTATATTTAATTTACCAAGAATCATAACCTTTTTTGTTCTTCTTGTTGACTGGCTTGATATGATATACTATGACTAGAAGACATGAAGATATAATCTTAATCTTTGATACCGAATATAATGTAAGACATCTTGGGATTTAAAAATTTTGATGATCTAATTTGAGATGCATAAAATCAAGCAAGAAGCATGGAAGCCACAAACTCTTAATAAACACATATTCATCAACTTTTATGACAATCGAAAACACAGCAAATATAAACTTGAACAAAAAAAAATGACAGCCTAATGCAATAAATACTTATTATAAATTCAGGTTCATTAAATACACATAAATGCTTTGAAGTTCATGCACAAGTTAAGAATTAGATTGTGTCAAATTTGATTACAATCAATTTTAATTTAGAAAAAAAAAAAACACAATATGGAAGAAGAAAGAAGAATAAATAAAATAATTTACCAAAGAAAAAGAAAGCCTCTCATCTGTGCAAGTGGATGAAATCTCACAGAATTCTCCAAACTCGCACTTGTTTGAGTTGAATCAAGAAAATAGAAGTTATAGCACCTCCAACCAAAAATGCATTCATGCACTAGTTAATTAGCACATATTTTGAAGCATTACTTTGTAATCATAAATCAAAGTAGGGAATTCCATTAATCAATCCTAAATGTGATTCTGTCTTGGAATTAAAACAGTTCTTTTGACAAAAGCTCAGTTGTGTTTACAAAACCATTAGATCACTTGATGGCAGAAGTTTAAAATTCAACACTTTATTGTAGTGCTTTGTCGAATCATTCACATCTACGCTGGATTTAATTCAATAAAGCATAAAAAAATCAATATCAAGCATAACAGAGCCAAAATGATGACAATTTAATTTTGATGTGGCTTTATCATTTTGAACCACTTAAATTGAACTTCACCAGCTTAAGAAGCTTGTCAGTTCAAAACATAGAAATTGAAAAGACTCAGCTCACTAATGACTTAAAACAAGTAAAACGAAGTTTTAAAAAAAAAAAGGATGACATGCAACTTCAAAAAAAGATATAATTGCAGATCTATCCGTTTACTGACTACAAGTGATAGATTGAGAAAAGTTAGATTAGAAAGATAGTGAGAGTAATGCAAGAGTTGTTTGAAAATGTACAATATAAAATAGAAGATAAACCAATGTAGATAGGATTAAAGCAAAAAATTTAGGAAGGAGAAAGAACTAATGTTGTTAACATGACACAAGTTGTGCAAAACAATTTGTGCAGCACAAAAATAAGAATTCATACAACACTTATTAGAAATGAATGTTGATTCATAACACTAAAAAGAAATATATAGGAAATGTAATGATGATGATGAGCCATTGAAAAACTATTCAAGCATGCCTAAATTTTTAGTAGCCAAGGCGCACTGAATTGTCAGAGGGATCAGATATGCTTCTGTTTACATGTCTTGTAGTATGTTAGAAAGCAAGATCCTGAAATCTCACCTTTTAGTTGAACGAGAGATTTGCGAGGGTTGCAGAGAATCTCAGAGTTGTGACAGAATATCAGGTGATTATAATTGCATACAGAATGAACAGAAGAGTGTTGGCAAGTCCGGTGCAGTCAAATCTCACTATTAGCTAAAAATAGAGCATCTTTTTTTTAAAATCTTTTCTGCCTTGGGATCTTCTTGATATGTCACACCTAATTCATTAGAAACCTCAAAAGGATTTCTTGAGCCTCCAGGTTTAACACACCACAAACCTAGTTGAACAAATCAAACCAAATACTAGACCTTCTTATAGCATAGAAATTAACTTTTTTTGGGGAAGTTCTGCTTCCAAATAACCCATGAAAGGTTTCCTTAAGCTCCTTCAACGCACTTACTGGGCTATTGCTACTTGGTTGTCATAATATGAAGTCAATTCATCAAATATTTCTAAACAAGATTAAGATTTCTTTCCAAAACCATTTGCTCAAATAAATATGAAGTCACACCAAATATTAATTCAACCTCTTTTAATCAAATGGTTTCCAGCTAAAATGAATAAAACAACCAGCGTCTGGAAACTGATTTGATCTAGCATTTCTAATGTTGATAATTTGCATTTTCAAAGCAGTTAAAGTAGTATGCGGATGCTTGCTTATACCACGTTATGTTGACATAAAATAATAAATAGCAAGCAATGCCTCAAACGTATCAACACAGCCAGGTTTTCAGAAATACAGAACTAATGAAAAATATCGGTGTTTTAGGAACTGAACAAACTATACTTTTTCTATCTCAATCAAATTTCACATTCAGAAACTTCTGGAAAATGTACAAAACAGAGAGAGACTGAGGCATCTATGTACTGATAGAGCTGGGCAGAGAAATTATGACTCACTTGGTTGGTGCTAATGAGGTACAAATGAAATCCAGTAAGACCTCCGACAAACCACAAAGAAATAAAGCAGTATATCATAAGAACCACTGACGCTGGTGAGTGCTCCATTGCCTTCCATACTGTCGGGTAGTCCCCGTCCATGAGAAACTTAATGTACAATGCACACATTGCAAATACATAGATGCACAGAAGAGCTGATGAAGAGACAAAAAGGAAAAAATAGCGGTAGTTTCTCTGCAAAAATAAAGTCATTTCATAATTAGGCATATTTAACAGCTATGATAAACTTGATCAACATGCAAAAAAAGAAATGAACAACACAGCAGAAACAATACTATGAAATATTACGAGGTCAAAATATAGCATCAGGCAAGCAAATACTTGGTTCAGTTAACTCCAACAAAACACAGAATATTACTAATACTCTCATAAAAGTTTCTGGTTGAAAAAGGAGAGGAGGGGCGGAGGTGAACTGAGAAATAGGATATACAAAAATTGCAAAGATGGGTGTAATCCATTCCAATCAGAATTTTATGTCCACACTCCTAATCAAATTGAAGAATATGGAAGTAAATGAGGTTATTATACAGCTCATCAGCAGTCTGCTTGAAGTCACATTAGACAAGATCAGTCACACCAAACACAATAGAATTGTCATCTAATACCAGCGAATTTTTTTTTCCCACCATTTGTCAAAAGCAAACCGTAAACCAAAAACAATTTATATAGCAGAAAGTTGGTAGCATGAAAAAACACAGACCAGAGGGGTAAATATGTCAACCAAGCACACTACAACGGTAGAATGACACTACTAATATAGTATAGCATATTTTGGCTATCAGAACTGTAAAAGTCTAAGAAAAGTACCAATCCAATGCATTGCCCAACCCAAGGGCAGTGATGATCGAAACGCTCCACACAATTATTGCAGATTGAACAATGCGAGCAACGCGGAGGCCGATAGAGCATGCAAGTATCACAATATTTGACTTTCACAGGCATGCCATTAACCATCACCTCTTTTGTACGAGGAAACTGTAGGCTTGGAGTATGCCTTCCTGTGGAATCAATCCTAGATGCAGCATCATAGGAGAATTCTTCCTCTGGAGGATGGGATGCTCGGGGAATAATACCAGGATCTCGAGCTGAAGTAATCATTTGCAACACAAGAACCTTAAAAAAAATGGCAAGTTGTTAATAATGGAAAAGATAGAAAACTTTGTAGATAGAAAATATTTGATAGGAAATTACATTCTCATCCAAACAATAAAATTCTTATAGCTGTTCGGATGCATTACATTACCATTACCATTCCTCCCTAAAGAAATCGTTGTTAACATGAAATATAGAAATTTTTATAGATGTAGTGACAACAAACTTAAAGAATATGAATATCATTAGATGAGAAATCACATTTTCATCCAAAAAATCCAAATTGTATAGCTATTGGGATGCCAGATTGATACTGAAGTTAACCTAAACCACGACGTAAGATACAAATTTATTAATAACTTAGAAGGACGGTTGCAATAATGACTCAAAAGAAAAAACCATCACGTAAATCAGAACATAAAATATAGCATTACAAACAAAGACTCCACAAACAAAGACAAAACGAGCTAGAAGAGGAGGGAGTCTGGAGAGATAGGGTTGAAGCAGCAACTGCGGTGAAGGACGGAGCGATGTCGGGCGACTAGGGAGGAACAGGGTAGCAAGTCGGCACTCGTCGAGGCGTCAGCTGCAGCCGGAAGAAGCAGGAATGTCGTCGAAGGCTGTGGGATGCGACATGGATGGCGAAAGCTGAGAAGCAGAGGCAAGAGTGGCGATCGAAGCCGACGAACGAAGGCAAGAACGGTGGCCGAAGCAATGGAGCGGAAGCACGAGCAAGGACAGCAAGTCAGCGCAAGTCGTCGGAGCCATGTCGAGCGACTCGGGAGGAGCAGGACAACAAATAAGCGCTTGTCGAGGAGTCGAACCGCAACCGGAAGAAGCGAGAAACGTTGCCGAAGGCAGGAATCCAAAGGCGGCAAGGATGGCGACCGAAGTCGAGGAGCAGGGGCAAGAGTGATGGTCGAAGCTGAGGAATGAAGGCAAGAATGAAGGCCGAAGCCGAGGAATGGATGAAAGAATGGCAGCCGAAGCTGAGGAGCAGAGGCACGGATGGAGGTTGAAGCCGAGGAGCGGAGGCACGTCTAGCCGCTGAAACAAAAGAATGGAGACCTTGCGACTTGCAGGGAAGCTGCAGGAGAGATCCCGAGGAAACAATGGGAGGATGCGATCTGCTGGATAGGGGGTGCCAGGAGGAACCTGGAAGTTGAAGCGTAGGCCAGCGGCTTGCAGGGAAGTTGCAGGGTGGCGTCAGGAAGGAACAGTGCTGCGACCTATGGGAACCTGCTCTAGAAGCGTCTGGATAGTGGAGTGCAAGAAAGCTGTTGATGGTGCGGCATGGAGGAAAATTGTTGCGGCCTGTAGGAGACCGCGTTGGAGACACCTGAATGGTAGAGTAGCAACCAATAGAGAAGCTACAGGGGGTGCGACAAGGAGGAAAAGTGAAGATAAACACCACCTCATATGGGGTTACAACCGGAGCACTTTCCTCATCGTCAGATTCAGCCCTTATGAAGGAAAGTACTCAGATAAAACTAAAATTAGATTTCAAAATCAAGATCCCTAACTCTAGACACATAAATCAAATCATATTTATAAGAAACTTGACCCAATTTAGGAAACATCTAAATAAAAAAAGGAGAATCAAGATCTCAGATTTTTTGGAAATGTTTAAATTAAGGAAGAAGAAAAAAATCTAGATTTAAGCTTTTAGGAAATGATTTAAATAGAAAAGGGCCTAAGAAGAAAAATAGAGAGGAAGAAAGGAAAGAAAAAAGAAGGGACAAGAAGGAAAGGTAAGAGAAGGAAGGAGGGGGCAATGGGGCACCCCTCCAAGAGGACTGGCCGGTCTAGCTAGGTTGGACCTGCGCCCAACCCGTCCCTTCTTAGCCCCGCGTCACAAATCTTACCCTTCTTCCTAAAAGACATGGACAACTAATTCAAAAGGTACGAATACTGTTAGATAAGAAAATACATTCTCAATCAAATAATATATAGCTATAATCCAATATAGCCATTTGGATTCCTAGACATTACTCGCCCTTCTCTTCATCTCTATCTCACATAAACACATAAACCTAGCACGCAGACAACCACATCACTCTCCTACTCCCCCAACCCATAACAAGGTGTTAGTCACACACACAAACATACAAAAAACAACAATGAACCTTAAGGATTTATTCTACACTCCAGATTTACATGCACATGACCCACCCAAAACCTATTTGTGATCCTGTAAGTGAAGGGCTACACTCCTCAAATACACATACGACTTGAATCCTATATATGAACTTGTAAGAAAGGAACTATATAAGTAATTTGCGACACATTGTCTAAAGATAATTTAGCTATTTTATCATTAGTCTCAAGGTGTTTGTTCACAACAAGTTTGCACAAACAATGACAACTATTTTAAGATTTTTTTTTATTATTTTTTATTGCACAATATAATGTAGTCTTTTTTTCACAAACTCCTTTTACATATATCTTATTTATCGGCCTTATCAAAACATCTTCTATCTCCTATTATAAATGCTTAAACACACAAATATTTTTATTTTTTTTAGAGAATCTCATCTTTAATCGACAATACTCACCTTCCTATAATATATATACTTCTCATCCTAAACTTCCTACTTTATTATACATCATTCTAATGATTCTGTCTCCTAATACTCACATCCCTATAAAATAGCCCTTATAGTTTTCATATTCTTAATTTAAGTCGTCATGATATTACCTTATTAAACTATATCCTAAAATACTCTACATAAGCAATCTTGATTCTAAATTAGAATTACATAAAAATCTCTACTGTAGATCTGAAGTATTTCGATAACTAGTTCAAAATTTTGTTGACTTATTCAAGGAATATTGATTTTCTACATGTACAATGCACTTGATTTTTTTTCTCACCAAGCTTATGCTTTTTATTTGCTAAATATCACTCGATTTGTTCCAAACACTTACTTCAAAACCACTATCAAACTATGATATGTGCAAGTAACAAACAATAATATATCTAATAATGAACATCTTATGTGTTATTTCTATATATAAAAAAGATTTTGGTAAATGCCTCATCAAAAAATTACAAATGGAGACAAGTAAAATGATGATCCTTGATTTAACATATTCTCATTAAAAAAAAATGTCACTCCACAACTATTAAAGCTATTATAATACTACATTACTTCTAGCGTTGGTGATGTAAATTTGAAATTTAGAGTTAATTGAAATGCAATTCATGTGTTTCATGTTAGTGCGTTATGTTTCCTAGTTCATCAATTCACTCAGCATCATAAACAATTCATGGTTTAGCTTTTGAGTTTCCTAGTTAATTGGAAATGCAATTCATGTGTTTCATGTTAGTGTGTTATGTTTCCTAGTTCTTCAATTCACTCGGCATCATAAACAATTCATGGTTTAGCTTTTGAGTTTCCTATTACATAGAATTAAAAGATTTCTATGTATATAATTGACTTACGAAATTTTTTCTATGTAAACCTAGGCAAAATCCATCTATTATTCTTTAAAATTGTAATAGACACTACAAGCAAAGATGATTTTATTATTGTTATTATGTTATAATCCTAAGACTTAACGGCTGTAACTTCTACCATTGTGCATTACAATATCAAAACTTCCAATCCTATATCTACTAATCACAACAATCTTATATATCTTTGCCATTGTTAATTTGTTATAGTCCCAGAAATTATTTTGGAAACTTATTGCCACTATAGTCACATAAATTACCATGGAAATCCATCCATTGCCACAAAACGTTAATTTTCACCTATTATATTCTTCCTTTAATGGATATATGAAGGAGAAATTATGAAAATATAAGTTATTCTTATTGTTTATGTATTAGGAGAATTGTAAGTTATTTTCTATAAGATCTAGGTGGATTTTCAACAATTTCTTAAGATGGATCTCTCAAGGGATATAAAGAGGAGCGGTGAGACAAAAAATCATTGAACATTTGTTTATCGAAATAAAATTTTATTTTTCTCAATGTTTGTACATGTTGACTTGCTGTGTATTCTTTGAGCATGTGCAAGTAATCAAGACTATTTTTGAGAGCAAATCTCTTTGTACTAACGTGAAACCAAGAACTTCCTTTAAATGATTTATATACTTATCCTTACTATTAATTTATTTAATAACTAGCATGTATGTGTGATTACAATTTTGTTAAATGCAATGTGCTAGATTCATTTGTGTTATGAATGTTGATTGTTACTAAAATTTTATAGGTAGCCACAATCTTTTTTGTAGAATTTCATATTTAGGCTATTATTAAACTATTTTCTTATATTAAAGTGTCGTTATTAATTATTATTTTTATATTAAAAGAGACTAATTTTTGCTAGTCAAGAGTTTGTAATATATAGATTGTGATTTTTATGTATTCACATGCAATATCTAATCGTAGATTGTATTAGCAAAACTTAGACAACTAACCAACTTGATATTCATTTTTTTAAGTCATTAAGAAAATGATGTAAATCCCTTGAGCACCTTTTTTTTGCCTGTAGAAGGTAAAGTGACTTGCAAGAGATTTATAGTTGATTTGGAAAATCTAATCAAAATTTTTTTTTTTTCTAATGTTGCCCTTTTTGCATGGGTGTGAGAGTAGGAGTTCGGGTAAACTCAAGTAGAATAGCATTAATATGGATGTAGATTTTGAAGGTTAATAGTTAGTTGGAGGATATAAAAAAGAAGTTTTAGGTGCCACATGGAGCTAAGTTGAGACTTCGAATTTCATGAGCAATTGGTAGAGATTAGGGGTCTGTTTGGGGCAGTTGTATCTTATTAATAAGCTAATGATAAACAGCTGCCGCAGAAAAGCTGTTGAGCAACAGCTGATCCGGATAAGTTGGCTAGCTGGTTGGTTTGCACTGTTGGAAGATAGTTGTTTTGCAGTTGTCTCTATATAAATGTTCATTCTGTCATGTGCAGTAATGTTGTTTGCAACATAACTGTCAAAACAATATAATTGATACTTGAGAAACAAAAATTCACTATAAAATAACACAAAAAATAAGATATACACCTCACTTAACAGTGAATATCGTGATTATTACAATAAGAAAAAAGAATATTAAAATAATATTTAATAATATGATAGTATTAATTTTAAAGTGGAAACTGCTTGTGTCAGTAGTTTTGTCATCCTCCAAGGATAGTCTGCACCCCTGATCACTCTCGATAGTTGATTCTTCGAGCTTATCTGCCCACCGGAAGAAGTCACGGTTTTTTGTGATTTGCCACGAGCACCTGTAGAACCCTCGTGGCTGACGTTAGTAAGGAAGTCTAAAGTCCGCAGTAGCAAAGCAATTGTCGGGGGGTCTCTGAAATGCTAGAGCTCATCTTTTTTGAATGCTTCAAAAGACAATCATTAGTCATAACAGAAGAATGAATTGATAAAGCAGCAATCAATTACAGTTTTGTGCAGGCGCGATGTCTCATAGAACTCAGTACACTAACTAACGAATCTGTCACTACAAGAAGACAACAGACTTTATAAAACAAGGGTTCTTGGTTGTCTTCAACCCACGTAATACCAAGCTCGTGTGTCACATATGCATATCCAATAAAGGGTCATCCAGAAGTACCTCAAAAAACCGCTGCATCGAAAAGAAAAGATATACTTGGTTGTCTTCATCAAGATTTCACATATTATAAAAATCATCTAGCGACTAACAAACCATCCAGAAGAACTTAAAAGGTCTAAAGTCTCATCGTGGACTGCACAAACCTATAAAAAAAAAGAAACGAAATAGAAAAAGAAAAAGAAAAACAACTACAAATAACATGAAAAAATCTGAAAAAAAAATATTAATCGTAACTTGTATGATATAAAGGAATATAAAATAATATTCAAATTACAATGAACATGAATAAATAAATGAGTTGAATAAAATAAACAAGAATCATCCAATAGAAAGAAGTATAAATTGACAAAAAGAGTAATCAATTACGGTTTAGTATGAGTGTGAGGTCTCAGAGAACTTAGCACACCAACCCCACTGAATCTGTCACTAGAAGAAGATAACAGATCTTATAAAACAGGGGTTCTTGATTGTCTTTAGCTCATGTAATATCAAGTTCATGTATGCCACATATGCATATCACCAAAGTAAGGTCATCCAAAAGTACCTCAATAATAACAACATCGAAAAGAAAAGGATTTTGTTGCCCTTATCAGGATTTCACATGTAACATCAACCAACGACGAGTAATAAATCATCCAGAAGAATCCACAAGGTCGAACGTCCCATCATGGACCTCACAAACTTACAAAGAAAAAAGCAAGAACAAAAGTTGAAATACGAGAAAAACTATTACGAATAGCATAAAATTTGTAATATCTACAATATCAATAAAACATGGAACACAAAATAAACATGAAATTTATAAAATAAATCAGAATAGTTCAATCAACATCCAACAATGGCGTCTGTGATCCACTCTCGCAACTCAACCATTTTTGTGGCACCTTCGCCATCCTAACAGTACCATTCATGTGGCTTTGCCTCTGATTGTGGTATCGATTGTCCTACATGAAATTCAAATGCTTCTGACGGGACCTATATCTGATCATCGTTAGTCATGGTGAAGTCAACATCTATCCGAGAATAATACCAATGAATGTAGTTGTGAAGCGTCATTGTAGCCACTACAATCTGCACCTGTTTCGGAAATTGATACGTCGGCATATCACGCAGTATGATATATTTCTTATTCCACACTCCAAACGTTCTTTCAATTACGTCGCGTAAGGAGTGTATTTGTATCTAAAAATGGCTTTGATACCCCCTCTGTAAGAGATATCCAACATCAATCAAGTAATATTTATCTATCGTGAAAACAATTATTAATAATAAACTTGAAAAAATGAATGTGCTTGATATCTTAACAAACCTGGAGGTGGGTGAGGAAGCCTTGTGTTCGGTTTTATGTCGTAAGAGCAAAAATACGACTATTATGTGCATTGACTTGTCAAACAGCTATCATAAAAGTAAAGCACATGTTGAAGTTACAGATGACCATCACATTCTGTGTGGGTAATCCACATCGTCCAATGTATGTGACTCAACATTGGATACAAGTGCATCCACATGAGTTCCGTCAATTGCTCCAATACAGTTTTAACAAAATAGAGTTGTGATAACCACACAACTCATTTTGACTTCTGCATGTAATGTGTTAAAAAGATTTACCTTAAAAATTGTATATAACGCGAGTCATTTGTTATCTTTGTTGGAGTCGTCTCGAATGTTGGATCCTCTAGTTTAATAATTTGTCACCAAACTATCAAGAGCTTTCAAACCTATTGAAAAATATCTGTTAATTGTCTATGATGAATGATGGATCGCTCCATCACTCCTCTCACTGATTCATTTTGTGATAAACTGTAAAGGGTTATTGTAAACACTTCTTTTGTTGTCGTCATTGAGGAGCTTTGGAGTTCATGATGGCTATGTAGTTCATCAAACAGATCCATGAATATAAGTTATCATACCGAACATGTTATGGAATCTTTTGAGGTGTTTTTGTAGTAACTCCCCAACCCATTTATCACCAATATAAGTGGATGTCATGCAGGGAGTTCGATCGACATATGAGTTATAGTATCCGTACAACAAACATACTGTTGTCGCAATTTTTCTTCTCAGACTCTCTATTTAGGAGTCCATGCTAAAGAATTGCTCTGTTCAGGTAACATGTGTGAATTAGACAACGTTAAAAGAACATCTAAAATCTAAAAATTGGGTATGATGAGAAGACATAAATACACCGTAACATATAGATTGTCCATGCTAGAAGAAAAATCATCCAAATCAGATATTCGATGAAACAAACAGAAAAAAACCTCTAAGTCGTACAACAATAACTCCACAAAATTAAGTGTTCTTCCTGTCCATTAAAAACGCAAATAGTTGACCCTACAATCAAGGGAATCTTCATGAATATCTGTTGATAGGTCCAGTCCTCCAACAACTTCAAGAAGTTTAGATAAAACGACATATCCTCGTAAACTTAGGGAGTTGCCATTGAACTAGAAGAAAGTCGTCTACGGATGTGTCATGTGAAGTATCAGCCAGAGTTGTGCACGCATCCACCAGTTTTGTTATTTGGCTTCTGACAAAAACAACTCATTTTTTTCCTTTTCACCAACATAGCATGTGAAATCAAACTTCGTCTGGTTTGAGCTTGGGCCTTCACCGGAGCCACTTACCTGCTAGGCCTCCAAGTCCTCTGGTATGCTTACAAACCCTTGCTCACTTGAGGTGAATGCATGACTGCCCGTTGTCACAACCCCACTGAATATAAGGTTCAACTTCTCCTCCAGATCAGGGTCAGAACCACTGAATTTGAATTTCTTGGCTGTTGACACTACCTACAACATAAGAGCAAGTTTATTACTTCAAACAACTTAGTAGGATAAAGTAAGGAAAAACAATTCTTCAATGGATAGGTTATTATCTCTAATTTCTCAGTCGATCATTCCTCAGAAGCATCAATACTCCGTTTGATAGGATCCCAACCCAAGCCCGTAGATTCCCGTTTTAATTCCTTCCATAATTTACAGTCCTTCAACTGATCCAACTTGTTGTTAAATTGATGTCTGTCATGCTCTCTGTCATTTCCTTAAACTTCTTCATAATATTTTGTCACCCTTCTTTGTTAAAATAGATTGGGGGTCTATTTCTCAGCTCAATCTCCTTAAGACACAGGACGCAAAATATGAGTATGACTTCCCTATCCCACATGGCTGATGAACCAAGTTCTTTAGTCTTAACTATTGCATTACTAAGAAAGAAAGGGCAAAACATTAATATTTCAAATCAACTAGAGAACAAACATTAGCCACCAACCAACACCCAACACAGCCACCACCCAACCCTCAGTATAGCCACCACCCAACCCTCAGTACAGCCACTACCCAACATAGCCATCCCAGTCACCCAGACCACAGCCATTCAACCACACCATCACACAGATCCCACAGCCACCAAAACACATGACATAAGCCCACAACCCCCCATCCATCCAACCACACCCCCAAGCACACCACGACACATCCACAAGCTTCCCACATTAATAGATCAAATTAAAAAAAAAAACTGTATGTAAATTTGAATTGACGCAATTACAAACAGGGCAGTCGAAACAATTTGATGAAGAGATCAAGCTTAACCTTTCTCATCCATTTCTCAAGTTATCATTCAAACATCAAAGGAAGTGAAGAAACCCCATCCCATATTTTTCTTTTGGGGCAATTACATACAGGGCACCTGAAACATTACCATCTACTAATGAAGCACCTCTTTCATCCAAATTTCAGATTAATCGATAACACATAAAAAAACCTGTATATAATTTTGAATTTAGCCAATCGTAAACCGGGCAGCCCAAACAATGCTATAAACAAATCAAGCAAACCATCTCATCCATTTTTCAAATTACCACTCAAACAACAAAGGGTGAAAAACCCCATCCTATATTTTTCATTTGGGGCAATCACATACAGGGCACCCGAAATATTGTTATCTACAAATGAAGCATCCTCTTTCATCCAATTTTCAGATTCGTACTCAACAAATCAAGCACACCATATGATCATTCTCCTAAACAGCACTCCAGTTTTTCCAAAATAGCTATAACATGTTCAATCCAATTTCACTATCACATGTTGGAATGTATATATAAATGTATATAGAGTTGAAGGGTCTGCACTCAAAAGTTACAAATATATATAAACATGTCATGCTTTTTTAGATATGAAACCACATGGGAAGTGAAATGTATGCATGTAAATTTACCTATGTAAAATTTTGTTACATAGGTGAGCAGCTAGAGAACAATGCCGTGTACAAATCAAGCACCCTAGTTCATCTATTTTTCGAACAGGGCACTCGATACCTTGCCATCTACCAACAAATTCCATAAAGAAAGCCAAAAATCCCAAATCAGAGAAAGCCCTAAATCATAGAGCCATAGGAACGCATAACAGAGACATTGCCATTTACAGACATATTGCATAAAGAAAGCTCTAAGCCAACAAATTGCAAATCAGAAAGCCAAAAAATCCCATAAAGAAAGCCAGTCCATCGACAATTAACACTCGAAATATTCACATATCATGGTAAACAGAGATCGGAGGGAAAAAGGAAAGGCAACGCTACGCGCGAGAGAGATGCGGGGGAGGGATAGAAGCGCAACCTTACAGGATTCGCGAGAGCGATCACACTAGGGTAGACAAGAGTCGAGAGAGACACGTCGGGTCAGCGGAATAATACACCCTCAAAGGAACTTGAGCGGCGTTGTCGATCCCGCAGCCGCATTTAATAGCATGAATGAATGGATTATTCCGTTAAGCCAATGTGACACACCAACCAAACGCCACAACCAATGTTTTGAAAACGCCCTGTGGTGAATAAGCTGCCCCAAATGGGCCCTAGGTAGACTGTGGAGGATTATTGGAAGAAAAAAACGAATAATGTGAGAAAAATGAGTTATGATGGTTTAGTTATTCACAATGAACATTTTTTTACTATTCCTTATATAATGATTTTGATGTTTAGAAACCATGAATTCACTCTCTTGTGAATGTTGATTTGCTGTCAGATGAATAGTGATTTTACAATCCTATGAACACTACTTTTACAATTGGGGATGAAAGTGCTATGGTCTTGGAAAAATAAGTAAAAGTTCTTTCATATGCAATCTTGCATATAAAATAATCCAAAATAACAATTCTGATATCAGTTTGATGCAGGAAATCCTTGAAAATAAACTAAAAAGGTGCTAGAGAGGAAAGGAGAAAAAGAATAATAAAAATAACAAGAAAACCTCACTCTTGCACTAGGAGATGACTTCTCCCAAAATTCTTCAAGCATCACACTAAATCAAAGATCAAATACACATAATAATAATAAAAAAAGAGTCCTCACATTCAAAATAGAATTTATTCATCCGATAAAATTATCTTACCACTCAAATATCTTTTATTTGTAGATAGAAAAATAAATAAATACGAAGTTACTAAACAATTACTAACAAACTGCCAATAAAGTGCTAACATTCTTAATGACATTAATTACAATAATCTAAATAAAATGATAAAATGTAGAGGGTATGAATAACTTCAATATTCATGATAATAAAATTTTGCATTTTATGTCCACATTTAATCAAATCCATATAAAGATGTAAGTGTGCATTTTAACATATTTACTCAAGAGAATCCTGATATTTTATTCAAACAAAATGATTTATAAAACAAAAAAATTTGCGGTAGGCATCCAAAAGAGTAGAAAAATAACTCAAAACATATGAACATTTGAACAGTTCTATGATTGAGGCTTTGTTTCACTCGAAAAGTTTAGAGCACTTACATAGATGGTAAAAGCTATTGCAACCGCCAAAATAGCATATCCTGCGTTATAAGCAGGAAACTTGTGGAGAAGATGTCTAGCAACAAAGACGCAAAATATCACAACAGGTATAACTACTAGTGAGATGGTAATGAGTAGAGACCAAGCATCAGGTCCAAATATCAATCTGCCACCAAAGATGAACTTCTGAAGATGATGAAAAGAGAAACAGTTACTATTGTTCAATGCAAAATATAAAAAAAAGCAGTTGGTTTTACGAGGAAAAACTTCTAGATAAATTAAAATTTGCAGAAACCATCTAAAATATCAAGAG
Source organism: Phalaenopsis aphrodite (assembly GCA_003013225.1). Taxonomy (NCBI): domain Eukaryota; kingdom Viridiplantae; phylum Streptophyta; class Magnoliopsida; order Asparagales; family Orchidaceae; genus Phalaenopsis; species Phalaenopsis aphrodite. The sequence continues at coordinate 199,144 of NEWO01000291.1, forward strand.
ACCCCAATCTTTTACAATGCCTTCAAATATATGCATGACTTTGCACATTATGCAGGTATAACGTGAAGAACATTTAAAGCTAAAATCATACATGATATAAAGCATAATGAGACCTAATAAACCTTTTCATGCTCAAGACCAGAACCTCAGAAATAGGTAAAGATGAACTTAAATAAAAATGCCAATAATGATACCGAAAATATCATCTTTCATCCTACCATAACCACGAAATTAAATTTTAAGACATAAAAAAGGCACCCTCAACTGGATCTATTTCAGGCCACCAATTTACAAGCCTAAAATGGAGACCGGTTTTAAGCCCGAAATAAAGAATTGTGTTAAAACAAATCAGGTCTTAGGAGAAATAAGGGGAATCTACGAGAAAATTTCAAGTAAAATCTACTTTACATAGTTTAACACAGAAACTAAGAATAAACAACATAAATGCTTCCGCTTTCCACTCTATTATGTATCAACGTAGACAAACTAGTAGAAGCATTTTTCTAATCGGTCTACCACTTCATTTCTTAAATACATAGTCTGAGCAATGAAATAATTCATGTTTGGCAATTTGAAATCACAAAAAAAAAAAAAAAAGAAAGAAAAGCATCTGAAGATAATATGAGGAAAGAAAAACAGAACTAAGTTCATATCATGAGCTTCAAAAACCATGTCCCCTGAAATTTATAGTTCGAATGATGAATCTTCAGCAATTCCAAAAAACCACAAACAGGCAATTACATGCAACAAATTTAGACGTCTTTTATTTGAGGGATGCAAAATGCTCAGCATTAAAGATAAAAAAAAAAGGAGGCAAATAATTTACTTTCATTTCATTAACAACAAAATATTCATTCAGCATTTGATAACATTCACCAAACTGTCCTATTTACATCTTTTAATAGCTAAATTATGACCAAAAATGCTAAAAAAAAATTCCATGACTCCCTTTTAAGAATTTTGTTAAATTGGTTCAGAAGATGATACTTAAGACCAGCAATTGAAAGAATTAGTAGACTCGAATCTTGATTTAATAGGTCCATGAATCCAATTTTATATCATTGACATGATTTTTTTTTTATTTGAAAGCATGAGCTCTAGAAAGAAAATTATCATGTCAACTTTATTCTTTAGAAATGAAACTTTCCATCCAACCAAATAAGGGAATGGTAAATTTGTGATCTTTTTGTCCTTAACATAGCCAGAAAAGTTAACTCTTGGTGGCTTAAAACGCATGCAATCTTCAAAGTAAAGTTAATTGGTCTTCAACGCTATTACCACACAGCTTTATACAAATGGCAACCAAGCGATATAAATTCTAAGTTTTCCTGATATAGTCTATATCATCTTTTGATTGCATCAAGGTATTTATATAATGATTAAACAAATACATTCTATAACAGAGGAAATCAACATATGTGCAAAAAAAATCTACATATATAAAATTTTATGAACATATTGTATGAAGAATTCATAGAAAACCCAATATCATAAAACCTTCTTCCTTCAAGAAGAGTGAAATCGAGCATGTCATGAAGGAGCCTTACAATGAGTGGAATGTAGTCTGCCTGCTTCTCATGTGTAAATCCATGATATGTTAATTACACAAATTTCATATAAGATTGAATAGAATAAATAGCACATTGTCTTTTATTTTTCTAAAGGTCTATTTGCATATGGAGATCAATGAACTCTCTAGGAGAGGGATGCTCAGCTGTTTTATTGTGATGAGAGGTGTTCAGCAAGATAGTAGGTGGGACCATTGTATGTAGACAGGCGGAAGTAGATAAGTTGGTAAAAAAGCAATAAGAGCATGATAAACGAGGGGAGAAGATGAGTCAAGAGGACTCACAAAAGATAACATGTTGAGGTATAAAAGCATTTGAAGGTTGGATCATAGCAACAATAGCCTTTCTAGAAATAAGAGTACCCTAAAAGGATAAATCAAGTTGCCCAAAGTGATAGTTCATCACCAAGATAAAAGGAATGAACAAAGCAGAGAGAACCAAAAAATTGTAGAGGTAAGAAAAAAAATAAGATTGCCCTGAATACAAACAAAAATGGGGATGAGGTTACCAAGAGCAATGAAAGGTATTAGATTCAAAAAATTCAGAATTAGCACTAAAAATAATATGGAACATCAAGGTTCGGGCTATGTGAGTAGATGATGCTTTCATTCAACAAACCTATTATATTGGGACGTATAGGGGCATGAATTCTGATGAATGATTTCATTTTAAGCATAGAAAAGACCAATTTGAGAATACATAAATTGTAAAACATTATAATTACAAAAAAAATTTCCTTCATAGTAGAAGAACGAACATTGATTTATTAATAGAATGTGCAAAATATAGGTAAAATATCAGGCATACTCGAGTAAATTAACCCATGCAATATTAGAATGATCATCAATAAATGTAGTAAAATATTTAAATCCAAGGGGAATAAAGATGCTGACTTAGACCTATGATGTCTAATTCACTAGAAAAGAAATATTATGAGGTATCAATGTAGAAGTGGGCCAAGGCACTTAATGTTATTTACTAAGCTTACAACAACTAAATTCAAACTTAAAGAGAGAAAAGGAGGCACAACTATGGTGGAGAATGGCCCAAATGATAAGGCCATTAAAATAGGTTTATCGCAAAGGTACAAGGCAAGTCAAGAGTTGGCTCAACACATCCACCAACCATTTTCCTCATCTTGACATCCTAAAGCATAAAATGCGACAAATAGAATGTTATTATATAGCTATGACTTCTTGTAAGACAATTAATGGATGAAAAAAGTACAGGAAATTCAAGAACACACACGACAACCAGAAGAGATAACCCTTTCATAAGAGCTATAGAGATCTTTTCAAATAATTTTTTTTTGAGAGGGGCAGAGCGGGAGGGCAATAAGAAGGATAGGTGGAATAGAAGATATGTCAAGGGATAAAAGCATATGAAGATACACTAAAGTATAACAATCTAGGATGTGTCAAATGAGAAAACATCATGTGAAGCGAGTGATACAAAAAGGGCTGGAGATGTTAAATGAAGGTATCATAATCCTTTACAAAAAAAGTGAATAATCCCAAATTATAATCAATGAAGGGATTTAGGCATATTAAGAAGTAAAGAGATCATAAAATTTTTCACAAAATTCAAATAGATGGCTAGTGCGGTTATAGCAAAAACAAGGGAAAAAGCCTTTTCCCACACATCCTTGATCATTGTCGATCCGCCTAGCACAACCACAAACGATCAAAGAAAAATATCACATAATAAAGGCAATTTGTCAAAATCGATAGAGTTAAAAACATATTGACACAAATTACTAGAAAGAAAGCATTGATTAAGTTGGGAATGACAGAATTGATCATTAATTGAGATTATCATGTTGAAAGAAAGATGAACCAAAAAAACTTGACAACAAGAAACTCTTCATTCTATTTTTACTAAATGATCGGATAATTAGTAAATAGTCCATGTTGCAGAAGTTTTATGCTATTTTTTCTCACAATATATTATTGTATTTTTGGATAAGTAAATTTCTCAAAATATAGAGTGCATGCATGAGAAACATTCTTTTCTGAGGAATATGATTAAAAAAAAAAACTTGCATTTTCTTAGCAGTATCGTGGAGCATTATAGCGGAGGAAATGGATGGTTCAAAACTAAGTGGTAGACAAATTATACAAACATAATTTGAAGCTTGTCCTTCAAAAATTTTTGACATTGTCATTGTGAGAAAGAGAAGATGCATCAAGGCGTTGAAGAGAGTAGGCACTTATGCAATTGATTAAGACACATACAATTTCCGTGTCCGCTTACCTTGGATATTATTTTACAATATTTCAACAAAAAATAGAATATATCCTATATGCCATAATCAGAGAATAATAAAAAGCAATACATAGTTTCCATCAAGAATAGAAAGGTAACAACTTAAGGATGGGTTGGAATGAATGAACCTAGGGGATTAAAAAGAAAATCGTAAAGGCAATTAAATTAAAGTGAATTAATGTAAATGATTTTCATTCTTTCTTTTTGGAGCATCATTCAACCATCAAACTTCGCTGCCACCAATAAAAAAGTAAATGATAAATTTGGTGGTATTCATCTAAATTTAACTAAGCCACCAAAGTACTTCATGAAGGCCAACAAAATGATTAATTGATAACAAAAAAACGAAATATAAATAGTATAAACATAAGCATATCAAATATAATCATATATACAATACAAGATGTCAAATGCTCTTGCATTCAATGAAAGTCGCACAAACATGCAATGACATAAATGAGCAAGATTAATCCTACTTGAACTTTTGAGCTTATTTGACATCTTCTTTATCATAATATTATCATGTCGGCACCTAAGGGAAATTTAGCAATTTTATAGTTATTATTGTGGGGTATAAACAGGGCTAATATGTTTAGGGTTGAGGTTATACTATGATTTTGTGGTCCAGAGTCTTAGGTTTAGGGTTTGGGAGAGATCGCTTATTTCTTGGATGTAGTTGTTGGAGAAATCGCCAACCTCTTGAATTGTGGGTGTTTATCTCTTTTGTATGCATGCTAAGTTGTTTGGTGTTGTATTGTTTTGATTTAGTATTGGTGGAATAAAATATTTTATTTCTGCCCTAATTTCTATCAAGATTATCAAAACAAGATTCTGAGAGGAAAAGAACAGATCGTTGTGTACCAGGTTGACAGGATCGCGACCTCACAAGACAACAAGGATTCAGCCAACGGGAAAGCCAAAATCAGAATCACTACGGCCTTCGCGATAGAGTCGCAATTCAAGATGGTTGGAAAGACCGACGAGATTGCAAACCGCCTGCGTGATAGAAGCTTTTGATACCTTCCTCCACTTAGTTTTATGTTTCGCTTTTAAAGGCCAACATTATGTGTCATAAAGCATTACAGGTCTATCCAACGTCTTATAAAATTTTCTTTAAAGTCCAAGCAGTACTTTTCTACCACATAATAGGCTCAATACATTCCTACAATTCAACCAACCAACTTGAATTCTACTATTAACAACCCATTTATATCTCCATCACTTTGAACAATACACCTGAGAGAACTAAAACATTCACACCTTTTAATTATTTGATCACCCATAGTTACAACTTTGTCGCTAGATCTATTACTACTAAAATTACATTCCATGTATTCAATTTTAGATCTACTCAAACGAAGACCTTTAGACTCTAATGTAGACCTCCATAATTTAAGTATTTTTTGAACTATTATCAACGAAAACATACACTAAGGTACATCGTCCTATAAATGTCCAGCTAGAGCATCCATAACATAAGCAAAAAAAAATGTGTTTAAAGACGATCCCTGATGTAATCTAATCTAACTGAAATGGGAAAATACTTGGTCAATCCTCTTGTTCAAACACAAGTAACAAGTCTATTATAAATATCTTTAATGACCTGAATATAAGACATATCAACACCCTTCTTTTTTAAAACTCTCCAAAGAACTTCTCCTGAAACTTTATCATAATTTTTTTCTAAATCAATAAAAACCATATGTAAATCCTCCTTACTCTCTCTATACTTCTCCATCAAACCTCTCAATAAATGTATAGCTTCCATAGTAGACATGTCTGGAATAAATCCAAATTGATTATGAGAAGTTTAAGTATCCCTCAATGTAAACATGAAAAAAAGTATTACTTTGATAGTAGACTTAGGAGCTTCAAATTATATGATAAGAGACAAAAGTGTCATCCATAAATTCAGCCCAACACAAGAGAATTATAATATAGAATTATAATATCCAAAATATAGAAATATCGCTATAATGAGTAGTCAGATAGATTTTCTTTTTTCATTCTCTTAAGAAAAAAGGCATTTGTTAATGTATAACCTATATAGTAACTTGCTATCAATTAGCAAACTCACTTAAGAAAAGAAGTGTTGATAATTTTTCATTTTATCTTCGTAAATTTCAAGAATTGAACTCAAAAGGAATGATTAACAATATAGAGATGTGTTGAAAACTCTATAGACAATAATTTCTAAAATAAGAAATGGGCTCAGACAACAGATAGTATATATATATCAAAACTAACTTTAAATTCAAACACACTTCAAATAATGATAATGATGCATGATTTTCACATTATCATCTTGGGCGATAAATTATCTTAAGAAATTAATTATTTTTTATCCATCAACAAAAATTCAAAGAACTTTTGATGTGAATTTGTCATATAGTTAAACAAACTTGTAATTCTTATCACAATTATGCCCATAAACCTTCCTAATCTTTCACTTCAGTAAGAATCATCTAAATTTAAAAATAACTCTAAAGTTGAATGGTTTATTCCAATCGTAAATTATTAGAATTTTCTCACCGGTGTTTTTTTTTAATGAGAGAAAAATTTGAAAGGGAACATTTTTATCTATTTCAAAATAATAAGACACACCCAATTTTAGCCCAAAATTCAATTTCTAAAGCTAACAATGTCAAAGAATATTTTCAATAGTTCTTAAAAAAATTATCAACTAAATTAAGGGATTATACATCAAATTTCTTGTATCATCGTCCCTAAATAAATTTTTTTTATACTCTTAGAGATGGATCGATGACTAATGTTCTCCATATATATTCTTAGGTAGTTCTAGAAAAAACCTTGTTCTAATAGTTACATATCTCATTAACATAACTCCCTTCCATGTATTTAAATTTCAAACCCCCATTTAAACCCTTTTATATTCATTTACGAAGACAAAAATCATTCTTCACATTCTCTAAAAGCATTTGAGTTTTCAGCCTTCATTCCCATTTACTCTCAACACCAAAGCAAAACTTGAACATAAAGCTAACAGGAGTATCATCAATATCGAATAATCCTAAAAACAACAGGGTGCAAATGACATTTGTCAGGTATTAAAAAAATGAAAATTCCATAGAAATAACAGTCCTTAAACACCAACCTTATTGCTCCAAATGTAATAATCAAGGAGAGGAAATTCATAAATAAGATTTTCAAGTTGACAACTTATTTGATCCTTATTTGATCATCCATCATAATTCTCAATAAACCTATGGACAATGAACATTTCTTATTAAGACGCATGAAACCTATTAAGGCCTCACCCAAACCACAAAATCCCTCATCACCTTATCAATATACCCAACCTATGATAAGTAAGCTTTAATCCCAAAACTAGGTGGGAAAAGGAAAACCAAGAGGGAGACTAACTAACATATCTCCCACACAAACATGAATGCAAATTTAATTTACATATAAATAAAGTAAAACTAGCGAGAATAAATCCATAGATGGTGATAATGATCCCGATTGTCTTATTGCCTTAAGGAAAGTGACGTGCATCAAGCAACCAATCTATGATTTCATGAATTGTAAAGTTTCGTTTAAATAATATATAGAATACTCTAAAAACAGAAAGAATATATGACGTACCTACAAAATTCTAGAATAAGGTAAATTACATAATAATCTAGGTCTTGGAGGAGAATCCCTAGCCTATAAATAAGGAGAACCTCATTTTTTTGTGACCATCCTCCAAGTTTCTCTAAACTCTTCCGTAAGTAGTACAAATCTCTCTCTCTCTCATTCATTCACATTTACCACCCTTCTAGACTTGCAGATGTGAGTGAAGTTAAGCTGCCTTGATGCTTGGAGAAATGCTAAGGATTCATGTTGGTTTACTAAAAGAGTAAGGGCATGGCACTAACCTTGTAACTCGCCTAATGGGTGGGCATACATTATTATTCAGCTTAACTACACTCATGTTGATGGGATATTATATCAAAGGGAATTTTTAAAATAATTTTCAGAGCTTTTAAAATAATGTTATTATGTTTGAAGCTTAATGAACTTGATTTATTCACGTTCGACAATATTCAATTATATTTCTAAACAAGCCGCTCATTTAAAACTCGATGATTATAAAATGAACTGAGTTTAAGCACCAAGCTCGAACAAGCCAGAATTTATGTAAGCCAAAAATGGAATGTTATTATAAAAGTTTGAATCAAATTCAAGTTGAGCTTAATAATTTTTTTGGTAAACAAACTCGAGCACAAACTGTCTTTGCCTTAACTCTACTCGAATCATTTGCAACCTTATTAAAAGACTTTTGTAAAGAAGGTAACACCAAAAAAACATAAGGAAAAATAGAACTATCTTACAAAGAGAGCAAGCATATGAAGACAAACAAAGATTACTTCTTGTTGATCTACTTCTTGAATGCTAAAAAGAAGTTCTATAAGATTTCAAGAGATATGGACATGATCTAAGAGTAGTATAGAGAAAGTATCATAGAATACCATAGACTGTGGTCCAAAATATATCTAACATGTACCCAAGAGGTCAGAATGGCGTGGGATAGGTTTGATGGGTTCAAGGTATACAACTCATTTTTATGAAATGCTTCAAAGGAGAAGAAAAGAGGACTTCACTTTTGTACCAATCTTTCTCTTGACCTTATTTCTAAGCTATCATTGCTCAGTGATTAATTGCATTTGTAAAAGAAAAGAGCATAAAATGGAGAGTCATGATTCAAGAGGCTCTCAACAAAAAAATAAATTGAAAGCTTAACCTTAGAAGAATAGATTTGCAAATAAAAAATGAAGGTGGGAATAAAGAACAAAATTGAAATTCAAAATTAGGTGTGGATGAATAAATTACGATGAGAAAGAAGTTTATGAAGAGCAAATCAATAAAAGGCCAATAATATCTTTCTAATTTTTCCAATTATTTCTAAATAGTTTGTTGTCATTTAAGGAGGGATCCAATGGAGTGTTTGGAATTAAGCTCTAGTTATCCGCAATTGGACAGGATACAAATAAGTTAAAATAAAGATTTTAAATAAATGCATTTAGTTGGGAATGAAGATAGATATGGATTGGCCGAAAATGTAAAAATTATTCTTGACAAAAAAACAGAATGATTTTTCTTCACATTTCTCTCTCCTTGCATCCAATTATCAGCTAGAATAGTCAATGTGATCCATTCCCTTTTTCCTTAGGGCACACATTCAGAAGCATTCAAGGTTTTAAAGGGCATGGTTCACAAGAACAAAGCAAAGGACTCCTCTCTCTTTATTCGGTAATAATTACACTCCTACTCCACGCAATCCCATATCATAGTATTTTATATTTTAACTAGAGGCATCAAAAAAATTGAAATTGATGCAACAACCAAGATTGAGAATGATGCGAGTGAAGTAAACATATAACCAAAAAGACACATATATGTGGCATGGCTACAACAAAGCATATATCCATTAGCAATTTAATACACAAACAAAATTAAAATTGTGGTGCACAAAATATAAGCACTCACAAAGTGCATTTTCCAAAAATCTAAGTATACTCATTCAAAACAAGAAAGAATCCTAAGAATATCATCACACAAAGATTATCTCGTATAAGAAATCTTTTATCACATACACCATCAACTCTTCCAATTCCTCTAAAGAACTCACACCTCCCAAAAAATGAAGAAAGAGCAAGGCTTGTAAAGTTCTGAAATATCAGAAGAATTGATCCAAATGTAACTATTAAGACCAAGTGTCATATATCATATGGTGTAATTCTCAAGAACATGATTTCACAAAACACAAGAATCAAAAATATCAATTCATAAGTATTCTTATTGTTACAACAAGTGTAGCATTATACAATGATATTTTGGGAATTCGCTTTAAATCGGTTGAATAATTCTCAGCCCCCTCCCCCTCACTCAATGTTGTGGCAAATTAAAATCTCTTTTGCATCTCTTTTCCAAACCAACCATTATAACCACCAAAAGATCTAAAGCTTGTAGCATCGTGCAAATTGGTCAGACCTAAAAGCCACATACTAAATACATGTGATAGACTTCAATAGCACAAATGTTGCACTAAAAAGTAATACTTTTAAAATTGAATATGCGCATGCATATGTTAATATCAATGATATGATTGTCTTCTCACCCTACAAAGCATAAAGATCTCAGCATCCTCAAAAAACGCATGTACCACCTCAATTATGTGTCCCAAACTCCCAATACAAAAAGCCCAAGCCTATAGTCCTATACCATTATTTCCTACATATGCATGCCAATTGCATGCTTTAAAATTAGAAATAAAACAAAAACTATGATGCATATGCAAAGACAATGATGTGTCAAGTACTCAGTAATCATTATGCGTATAATCAGTAGTCACAAAAAGAACAACACCATAATTTATATTAATTGTGTTTGCATCTTATTTCTTGTTCTCGGATGGTTCATACATTATAACTTTTATCTTTTCTTCAAAGCCGTATAATCTCTCTTGATGTGAATTTCGTTCCTACAATAAAAATAAATCTTATTTTTGCCAATAGACTTGATTCTAAATGTAGACCAATTCTCCATTGCTATCCCCTCATGAGCAATCATTCGTGATGATTCTCTTTATCAACAGAAACTAGCTTACAAGTCACATTCTTTAACAAAAAATAATTCATCACAACTTTTAAGTAATTGTTATCTCTTTTAAACAACATGATATCACAAAAGAACCTATAAGAGAAAGTTAATAACACAAAAATAATAAAGTTCAACCTTTATCATTTACAATTACATCAACATTTCACAAATCATAAATAGACTAAATATTGATTTTGATGTGACTTAATTAGCATACCTTCTTGCATAACCAACAAATACAACATTTACTTTTGATAGAGTTTATTGGAAAAGCTAACAATAACTCTAACTTTATCCATAAACCTTTAGGTTTTGACTCCTTCAAGGCCTCATCCAACAAACAAATTTGGGACCTTGTAAGTGCAGTTCATCCATCACTACCTAGCCTTCACTCATCATTTTTGAATCATCTAACATCCTATAAGTGTTGTTATCAAATCTAGTAGGACAAGAACCACACAAATCTTATTTAACTTGAGGTCAAAATTCTTTGACCCATCAAACTCCTCAATCTCAAACTTTGAAGTCATTGTTTTAGAACTACAAACTAATATTAATTTATTGTAATAAGAGATGCCAAAAGACTTTAAAATGAAGCTATAACCATGATTGATAACAATACACCCAAAATAAATGCAGAAGTAAAGGATAGCATACAATCACAAAAACACCAAGATTTACATGTTTTAACTTCAAACAAGCCTACGTTCCATAAAAGAGGTGGGGGGATCCAATTAATTGACAAAAAAAGTTATAATTGTAGTGTAAAAGTAAGAGCACACACCTAACCTTTTTTCAAAAATCCAAACACACTTATGCACAAAGAAGAAACCCAAGAATCTCACCACACAAAAGCTATGTCAAATTGAAAACCTTATTCTCGTATACAATGTCAAGTCTTCCAAATCCTCTAAGAAACCTAGCCAACTAGAGTGTGCACGAAATAAGAGGAGATAAATATTTCTAGAATATTCAAAATCCTAAAAAAACTCCACGTAGAGTAATTGAAGAAGCACCTAAATCGAAAAAGAATTTAGCCTAAGGTCAAGTGCAAAACAACACAATTCTTGATAACAAAATTTCACAAAGTTCAAAAGTCAGAAAGCCTAATTTGGAAGCATTCCCACTCTACTACAAGCATAAGATTATGAAAGGATACTTTTGGGAAATTGCTCGAGTTGATGAATTTTTTTCCTATTAGTTCCATGAGTCTTGTGCAGCCCATTTCCAAATCATATATGCATGGACAATCACCTTCCTTGGCAGTCCAATGAATAATGTTCACTTCACATTCGTTGCATATCATATGGCAATCCCTTGCTTTGGATGATGCGTTTATGCTGAAATTGCTTTGGAAGGTGAATTACAACCTAGTCCTTAACATGCAAAATGCATTATTTTTGGTGTAACTTCCATCCATCAAAACTACTCTCACATTAGACAAGTGGAAATCTGAACTATTTTATAGTTGATGCAGAACTTGGTTAATAACTTCTATTCTAGCATAAATCAAATACAAAAATTTTTACATTCATGAGAAAGTCAACCCTGCTTTCATTCTCCAAATAAAAGTTAATATTCAATAAAAAGATAATTCTAAATCTCAAAATCATTAATCACAAATATCAACCATTGATGTGAGCATAATTTAAATACAGCAGGTTTTAAAGAATCATAGAAATTCAATAAGGCGTCTCAACTGATTCCAGGGTCATTTATATTTGCATAAAATCTAAGAATTTGTAATTTCAATATTTAATATTCTTTCAAGTAGAGATCTAGTGGCTTTATACTTTTAAATAATTCCTTTATATCAGAAGAAATTCGCAAAGCTTAACCAAAATTATTAGGATCTAATGATGATGAAGATAGTATTGCCATTTGCACGCAGTCAAGTTTCCAATAGATATTAGGTGTACTATGTCCAGGGCCAGAGTGGATGTAGTTTGTCTGCTTCAAACTCAAAGTTAAACAAGGACTGCTGTAATAAATTTATTCTAAAATGAATACAATAGCTAATAGCTTTTACAGGTATCTCCCTTTGAAATCATCCAACTTCTATTGATACTTTTAATATTATTTTAATTATTAATTTTTTGAAATTCAAATATGCTTGCCAAATGGCAAAATACTAAAAAGCCAAAATGGAGAAGAATTGAAACACTGAAGAGATTTTATAGCAGAAAATTTTCTTATAATCCTCTCCCCAATTTTCAGGCGCATCTTCTCAGTCTCTTCCTTCACTATTAAATCCTAACTCCTATTTTTAGCCCCTCATTCCTCTAACTTCTTATTTTTTCAGCATAAATTAGACAGACTACATCAATGCAGCATCAGTACAGCTTTTATAAAGTTACATAAACTGTATAAGGCATGTAACAAAATAGACTACAAAGATTAGGTTTCCCCAATATAAGTCTGTAGAATTAACTACGAGAAGCAATTGAAATTCCAGTAACCAAGCCAAGTCATACTCCATTTAACTGGTATTTTGTACTATGCATAGGATGATAATGACAAAAAAAACAACTTTTAAGCACATTTAGTATAACTGCTTCTCTAACAACAAAGAAAGTTCATAAACCATATGTGCTATCACAACCAAAATGAAGCCAGAAAAACCAGATTAAGCAATCAAACAACAAATTAAATCCCAAAGAAGTAACTAAACAAGAAAATTAGACGAAAGAATCAACTGGCAACAACCAAACCACATCGGTCCCTACAATTAAGGATAAAACCTACATGTTTCCAGGCGGTCAATTCTACCAAGATATAGCACACCATGCACAAAAAATTATCATAAATCCCGAACACAAAAGCACGGCATGCTATCCCCCATGGGAGCCTCCGAATCAGTCAAACCAAGTTCAGTCAACAGACACTTTTTAGTAACTCTGTGCTAAATCTCATGGAGCAGCGAATTCAGAAGTTATTAAAGTGCAAGATTCTTACATTGCTCCCTTTCCAAGCTTGATAGACTCGTTTGGCCATGATAAGACGAACACAGCAAATCCTTAAGTAGGGAGAGAATTTGAAACAAGAAACTCCAACAACTCCAGCATCTTCCTCCTGCCGCAACACAAATCAGGAGAAAACGGAGTTCAAGACAGTCAGACCACTGGATTTCAGTTATCTGCCACTCGAGTCGAATTGAAGAGAGAAAAGAAGGGCTTCCACCCTCCCTCTTTCTTCTTTCTCCATGGCCAAGGTTCTAGAAAAAAAGCAGCAAGGTAAATAGTATTGAAAAAGAGCCTATTTTGGGGAGAATATAAGCCGAAAGCACGGCAGGCAAGCATGATCTTCCTTCACGTTGTGCGTCGGATTTAGTAAGTGAGCCTGAAAGACGATTTTGTCCATAGCAGAAAACTTGAGTCATTTTCCTCTCGGCTTTATCGGAGTAGAGCATTTATCATGTACTTCAGATTTAGAGTTGATGATTTATCAATTTGAAATTAAATTATATTTCAATTATTAATAAATGAACTATCTTTAAAACATTCCATTGAAGGAATGTAAATGTTTTCATTACAAAAAGAAATCTTTTATTGAACCTTTTTATAAATGTTTTTTTTTTAACAAGAAAATGGAAGTGAATATTAAGATTACTCCATCAAGTTAGCAATCAAAATTCCTTTTTTTAAGGGAAAATTTGTGAATTGATTTTAACTCAATGATTTCTTAATTGATAGAATCATTTGAAAGAATATATCAAAGTGAGATTCTTTTTAAGCGAAAATTACAAGCATATCATATAATTCTTATGTATTTATATATCTAACCCCTAAACTTTTATATATATATTTTTTATAACACTTTGTTGTGTGCGTGTGTGTGTACATATATATATAATTTACGTGTTAGATATATAAATGCATAAAATTTATGTGGTGTGTATATAAATTCCTTTTTTAAAAATAGTGTACCGGTATATATCACATTAAAAACATAATTATATATTGAAATATTTATCAACTCATGCATTTACTGTCTATTTGTAAATATAAAATTGAAGAGAATAGAAATGACTACGTTCATGAAACTACATGTTTAGAATCAAATTTTTAAAAACATAAAATAAAATAAAAAAGAAAACTTTTTGTTTATTTGTTTTTTGTGTGTTTTATTAGTTTTGTTTTTAAATGAGAGTGACGTACTTTTAAAACACTGGAAAACATGAAAAACTTGTTTTTTTTCATCGTTACAAAGTTTGTGAAAGAAACCCTTTAAGGTTTTAGCATTTCAAAGAAGGCTCCAGTATTCCTAGAGTTTTTTTTTTTCTATTTCTTGTGAAAAACTTCTCTTCCTCATGTTTGATCATTTTTTCTAGTGGATTTTTCTGGTGCTTAGGTGCTCTGCCGTTCTTCTTCTTCTGGATAGATACTACCATCTTTTCCCTCTTCCCTCTTCATCTATGTGTTTTGTTCTTGGACCCTGGCCTTCCCTTAGTTGGAAAGGTTTAATCTTTTCTAATCTTTCCTCTTTTCTAATCACTATGATTTTTATTTTATCCCATATATGGAGGAGAAAGTTGTTTTTGTGAATTAAGAAATCTAGGAAGGCTCCAAAAAATGGAATCTTACTTTGGTGGGTATGCATTGGGTAAGAGACCATTTTACCAAAATGAGATTTGTGTCACACCTCGAGATTCATGTCGGATGATGAAAAATTATTAATGTAGTATCGCTATATATATGAAATACATCATATAAAAATTAATTGCTTTCGATGAGTTTTTATGCATTGGGCTTTGCCACATCAGTTGAGGTTTTAAAAATATGCCTAGTTCAACTTTCTTAATCATGAATGAGTTGTTTGACTTATTCGATCCAAAGTCAAGATTATTTCAATCTAAAATCAACATTAAAATGGTTAGATCGATGATATTTTTGGTTTGAAAAGAAAGTATAGGGCATAAATGCAAAATGTCAAGTTAGGCGAGAATTTAACAATAATATATATATATATATATATATATATATATATATATATATATATATATATATATATATATATATATATATATATATGTTTTTATTTTTATTTTTAAAACAAAAAATACATAACCAAACGTGTTAAGAAAAAAAAAATACAACATGTGCCGCTTATCGTAACACTTCGCTTGGCAAAGTTTGGGTCACGGGTTCGATCTCACCCATATGCGGAATGAAATTCTTAGACATATGAATTTGTTCAGAAGGCTCGTCTAATCGCCCCGTTCAATTGCCATGTCTAGTTAAGAAAAGCAACGTAAATGTAATTTGAAATTTATACGAGTAATAAATGGCCTCTCTTTTATTTTTATTGTTGGAGCTTTTTTGTTACTTAATAGCCTGCCCATTTGGGTTGGTGGATGCTATACTCTCTTAAATTATTATAAATATTTATTTATTTATTTTATTTTAGGAAGGTCCAAAAATAATGTTTACTGATAATTGGTTTGACGACATCTTGATATAAATTATAACAATTCAACGGCTCCATCATGCCGTCCATTCTAAGGCTCCGTTTGGGGCCGCTTTTTTGCGGCTTCGCGGCCCTAAATCGCGATAATTTGATGTTTGGCTCGGAGTTTTGCGGCAATTGAAAGCTAAAGCGGAAGAAAAGCGGAAAGCCATATCCTCCCACGGCGCAGCTTCGCAGCCTAAAAAAGGCTTGTTTTGCCCCTCGCGAAAAAGCCCGCGATCTACATAATTCTTTGAACCCTCGTTAATTTTTTGGGGGCATTTACATAATTCTTATGAATTTATATATCTTAAATTCAAATTCATTCCCACAATAATCAGAGCCAAAAAAAAAAGAGGGAGCATTTACATTTATACCACACAATTCTTATGTATTTACATATCTGACACCTAAACCTTAATATTTATATTCATAGCACTCAAAGCTTTAACATCTCATAAACATATTATAAATATAGATATCGAATTTTATATGTTAGATATGTAAATATATACAAATTATGTGGTACATGCATAATTTCTCAAAAAATAATAGTCAATTTCAATTTCAACTTAGGGTGTCACAGGGTTTGGCCTGCGGCCTGCGTTTAGTGTAAAAACCCACACGCTGTTTCAGATCAGCTGACGAAACGCGCAAACCAAACAGTACAGCGACGTTTTGAAAACACCACCACGCGCTTATAAGCTGCCCCAAACAGGCCCTTAATATGATATCATTGAATAAGATATGATTTTTGGTCGTTGATTATTTGAACGATCCATGGAGGATCGTTGTTTGACAAGGGCTGTGGAGGTCAAAAAACTAAAATAAATTATTTAGCAGGCCATAGTGAATAAAAAATTTCAAACCGAAGCAAGTATACAGTCTATAAAGAAGGCACTTGGAGCCTCTCAATTCTATTTATTAGCATCTAATATTATACATTATCAAGCACCGCTGCATTGGGGAGGGCTATCTTGCAAATATAAAAGTAGTCAAATAAAATATTTATGCTTAATTTGTAATCCAAATTTTGTCCTTAAAAGAAAAAACGAAAGCTTGTACTTAAATAATAATAATACTAATAATAATTTTTTGATTGACAGGCCACCAACAAATTTTCATCATCTAGCATGAATCTCGAGGCATGACACAAATCTCGAGATGATATTTTAAGCAGGAAACGTTCAAATCTTGATAAAAAATCATACAGAGCTATGATTTCAGCAAACTTATATTCAAACCAACTGGTTTGATGAGACGAACCTAATGATATGAAAACTAGCCCAAACTGAATTAAATTATGCTCAAATCAAGTCATTGAACTACACTTATATGATTTCCGAACACATTTGAAAGATCAAAGAGTTATCGAATATGACAAGTTTATACTCGAATCGAGCGGCTCGACAAGATGAATTAAACGAGCCAGAGATCACTCAATTATGACATCATTAAGACACTCAAATGTCCAATAAACCCCGTATGATCAGGGGAAGCTATCTGAATCGTTCGATTAAAATAATTCATATTCCTGCATTAATTGCACCCATAACATTATAAATAGAGTCTCATCCCTCTCATAAGGGGGGGAGAGAGCTGAATTCTGGAGAGAGAATCTGAGACCTTGAGGATAAGCTGTAATTCAACATCACCGCCGACCTCTGTTGTCGACCACCGTCGACCTCCGTCGTTGACCACCGCCGATCCTAGTCGACCATTGCCGACCGCCGAAGACCATCATCGATCGTCATCGACCTCCACCAATCATCATCGAACACCACCAATCAGACGATGTCAGTCACCGTCGTAATCTGAAAAATATAGTTACTCTTTTACGTCTGTGGGATAAGAGATTTTTATAATCATCAATCAATTGTGGATTTTCGCAACTGAGCCAGACCCTGTGAATTTTTCCTTTACGGGTTTTCCATGTAAAAACTTCTGGAGCAGTCACAGTTTTTTTTTTCATTTTAGTCTGAGTATGTACAGAATTCTCGTACAACGCTAAGCCGATGATCTGTTACTCTACTGACGCAAATTTTTTGGCACACATCAATGATTTTGAATTTCTGGTTTCAATTATCATGCTTTAATTAAAATTAGAATAATGTTTTTATATATGAACATCGTATTGTAAACAATGAAAAAATATTTGGTTTCTTAAAATTACTACTAGTCAATGCTATCATTTATTTCAAAGGCTATCCTGTCGGCTGGGTTTGGGTCTTTAACTCTAGTGTTTTTTGTGAACTAAATTCCATATAAATCAAAATATAATATCTTATTTATGCATAAAAATATATATTTCTATTTTTAAAAATAAAAATGATGGTATTTTTGATGTGATACGAAAATCTTGGGTGATATTTAGGGGTGTAAACGAACCGAACACGAACGAACAAAGCACGTGTTCATGTTCGGTTCGTTTGAAATTACGTGTGTTTGAAATATGGTCGTGTTTGAAATTGTTCGTAAAGTTACTATTCATGTTTGGTTTGGTTTTTTTGAAATATATTTGAAATGTTTGAAATATTCAAATTGTTTGAATTATTTAAATTGTTCGAATTATTCAAATTCTTACAAATTTGTTTATTTTGTTCGAATTGTTCAAAATTTTTCAAAAGCTAAAAACTTATATGAAATTAATGCTTGAACCTGTAAGAATCACAACACAAATGCAAAATAGCTGAAACACAGCTCACAATAAAATCATAATTTCATATCTCATCAATAATAAATTCAGATCTAGAGACAATATGCGAGATTTCACTCCCAAAAAATAGGTTTCACTCAAATAAACTAAATAAATCTAAATGAAATGTAACATAATTTAAGCTAAGAGACGAACCTGAAGATAAATACAAAATTATAAAATTTAATGTAAGCTAAGAGGGGAACATGAATATCTGATTATAATTTATAGGATTTAATTTTTAAAATATGATAAATTTTTAAAGTATAGTTATTTTTAAAATATGATAATTTTTTTATGTATAATTATTTTATATTATTTTATATTTCGAACAATAACGATTTAAACACGATCGAACAATTGACTGTTTGTGTTTGGTTCATTATAAACTGAACGAAAAAAAAATATTCGTCTTCGTTTTGTTTGTTTATCAAACAAATCGATCACAAACTCTCCGACAAATCGAACACGAACAACGAGCTTTTTTGACCGTCCTAGTGATATTAATGTTAAAAAGTAAAGTTTAGGTGTTAGGTATGTAAAATAAAAAGGAATTGGGGGGTATGTATGTAAATTCTCTTATTTTATAACGTATAATATAATTATAAATTTTATAAATAGTTTTTTTTTTTACTTATAATGATCATATTAAATTGCTTTATTGCTCAAATAAAAAATAATTTTAATTTAAATATAATTTAAATGTAATTAATTGTAATTGATAAATTAAATAAAATATATAATTTTACAAATATATTATCTAAAGTATTATTATTAATTATAAAATTTTTTATACATTTAGATTTTTGTTTATGTAATTAAATTTTGGAGTCATAGATAGGAGATTACTTTTTTATTATATAGTAATAAATGATGCACCATATATACCATCAACACTTACAAAAATGTTTATTTCGAGATTCTTTCGTATGGGGTCTATATGCAAGTAGAAAAAATATTACATCAAGACTCTGCATGTAGAGTTACGCGCGGAGTTCAATGAAATTACGCCGTGGAGGTGATCGGCCCGGTAACAAGGGAATATTCCGCTCGTGTTATTCATGTGTTACCATATAGTTGCTAATTGCAGATTAACTATATGGTTGATATGTACATAAAAAGTTTAGCGTAGGTAGTGCAATAATCAATGTTCAATGTTAATTTTTTTAAAAAAAATGCTATATTATGAGTTGTTGAAAATTTCCATATCAATGTCATATCAATCATTTGGTAAAATCATTGATATTAGATACATATTCAAATATTTATATGGCAATAAAGAATTATAGTAGTTCTAAATTACCCTAAAAGTCTTAAGAACAAACCCACACAAACTCTCAATGCTACTCTAAGGCGCAAGGAGAGTTTGCTAATTGAAATGACATAAATGTAGAGGCATATGAGATTTCCTTA
Organism: Phalaenopsis aphrodite; assembly: GCA_003013225.1. Lineage (NCBI taxonomy): Eukaryota > Viridiplantae > Streptophyta > Magnoliopsida > Asparagales > Orchidaceae > Phalaenopsis > Phalaenopsis aphrodite. Next base: position 219,136 of record NEWO01000291.1, read on the forward strand.
CGAACAAGGTTGTTGTCCGTCATTATTATAGTATCGATGCTTGCCACTGTCAATATGATTGATACATACACATTATCAAAATCAATTTTATAAGTAAAAAAAATGTTACATATCATCACTAATTGGGTCAATGCATGTTGTTAACATCAGCATCAACTCTACATGATTATTGTATACCATTGCAATAACATCGACTCCTATCACCACCAATGAAATCATTGGATGGCACTAAAGTTGATGCTCAACATCGCCAAGAGTAAAAAAAAAACATTATGTTCTCATTGCTAACATAGCCAATGCACGAAGTTGACAACAACAAAATACAAAAAGGAATTGTCACTTGCCTTGTGAATAATAGAAAGGCTTGTTATTGCCAATAAGGTCTACATACATCGCCGAACACCAATGATAAAGCCAATAAGGATGTCACAAGTCATCACAACAGCATCAATACTTGCCATTGTCAACAAACTTAATGCACATGATTGACACCATTGTTAACATGAATAACACCAACATAACTATCACCAATAAAGTTGATATTTGTCTTTTGCACTAAATCAATGCTAATAATATTGTAACCTGCCATCTCTAACTATCTAGGTAAGCTCACCTCCAGCACAAAGATAAATAAAGAAGACACACAATACACAGGCCACTGGCATTTCATCATCGATATTAATGGCTTTATTAATGAATCTTAAAAAAGATTCTACACTTATTCCATTAAAGAATCTTTTGGCTACTTAGAGTTGGAAATGTTCTAGTTACTGTGTTGATGCATGCTAGAAGATTCACGACGGTAGAGTATTAGATTATCATCTTAGTGTTGCACTATAATTCAACACATACTCAGATAACAGAAAACAGTCAGTAGTGATACTAAAAGTTTATACGTGGAAAATTCGTAAAGGGAAAAAAACAACTACCGACCCCCACTTAGCGGCTCTATTTATAGAGTTCTTGGTGTAATTAATACAAGAATATGAATTATTTTGATCAGATGACTCAAAAAGTTTTCCTCGATCGAACAATATTTGCTGAACATTTAAATGTCTTAATGATATCGAAATTGAGTGATGCTCGACTTGTTGGATTCTTTTTGTTAAGACACTCGATTTGACTATAGACTCGTTAGAATCGACATTCATTTGATATTCAAAATGTGTCTAGAAAACTTCTAAAAGTGGTTTAATGACTTGATTTATGCTGGATTTGGTTCGGATTGGACCGATTTTAGTAACATTGAGTTCTTCTTGTCGAGCTGGTTAGTTTGACTTTAATTTTGTCGAAATGGGAGTTCTGGATGACTTTTTATTTATGTTTGAATATTTTTTACTAAAAAAGTAGCAGCAAGATTTATGTCATGTCTCAAGATTTATACCGAATGATAAAATTTTGTTGTTCGTCATATTTCAAGGAAAATAAAACTATTGAAGACTTATGTCGAAGGAAGACAATAAAGCGAGGAGAACGTGTCCTAAATTTTGACAGAGCTTAAAAGAATACAATATAATGGAGAAATGATTAACTGGTGGTTGCAACTTAAGGTTTTTATTTTTATATTTTAATAAGTTGTATTATGGAAATCTTCACTAAAAAAGGTTCCAAATAAAATATAAAAAATATTTAAAAAAAATTTAAAAATTGTTTATGACCAATTTGTGTTTTATTTATGTTTTGATATAAAAAATTACTTTTAATTTATTAACTAAATACTTTGTTTATTTATATAAATTGAATCATTCAGCAATATCAATATTGACAATATGACTTCCTGATGCAGTAAATTAGGTGGGTGAGAGGGAATGACAGCTAGAATTTAACATATTACAACAATTTAACATATTTGTGTGGGATGAATGTAATGCAAGTCGGACGCAAATCCAATGATTTTAGAGGTTAGCGTCGGATTTACGTTTGATTTTTGTCTGATTTTTTCAATTGTTAAATTAGAGGTTGGTAATTTTATTTTCGTCTAATTTATATCAAAATATTCTAACGGAAATAATTTGCATCTATTGTTGCGTTGTATTATACGTAACACGCATCGAAATTTGCATTTGAAGATAGTCGAAGATGAAACTTAGTGTTGAATTGTCCTTGCATTTGCAACAGAAAATATGATATAACAACGAAAAAATTATTGTAAATGTAACGTTGGATTTTCGGTCTGAAAACAGATGTAAATTCGATGCAAACCTGTAACATAGAAAAAAATATTTAAAATGTCAATTACATTTTCACAACCTTCAAAAAAATACGTTACACATCACATACCGCATTAAGCATAATCATATTACAAATCAAATCTCTAAACAGATCATTAAAAAAAAGGAAGATACTGTAAAAAATCGTTCTAAATAAGAATAGTAAGATTAATCCCAAAAAATTTCATAACAAAAGTTAAACATAATGCTTATAAATAAAAGAAAACATAAAAAAACTACTCAAACTATGTAGTGGTAGACTAACTACCACTACTGCTAGCTTTAGTTTGGGCCTGAGTGGCCCCGTGCCTCTCCCAGAGCTGCTCGAACTCCTCATGCATTATGAAAGCCAACATTTAATTGACACTATCAGCAGCTATATTCAAAATAAACTTTTAATTTAAGGTTTTTAACTTACAGCAACCCACTGAGAATGCTCCGAGACTCACTGCATAGTCCCTAGACACTGATGAGTTCGAGCATGCAACTCTGAAACAGAGAGAGAGCAGCTTAACTCCTTGGCCTGTGTAGCGTACAAAAAATGGTTAACGCTAAAAAATTACTCAAAAAATTGAATTAATGTTTAAATATCTAAAATGCCTTTTGTAGAGTGCTCTGTATGAGAGACTGATCCACTAACATGGAGCGCAACTCCCATTGACCCTCCATCACCCGGTTTGTCGATTTCATTTGCCTCCTCCTCTCACAATTTGGAGAGACCCAAGATGTGGTCAACTGACCCCATAGCCTCTCACCAATCCAGGCAGACCGCTCACCCCCTAATGGGCTATCGTGAATATGTTGTCAAGACGATGTCTGCTCTAAGTCTCTAAGAATTGACAATTCTGGCGGTGATGCTTTGGGAGCCAAGTGAAGGACTTCTGCAATGTAAAAAATAATCCATGTAGCCAAGTATTTGCTTCCATGATAGATATGGCTCACTGTACTTGCTCCTGATATTCTTTATGATGCTGGTGACGAGCAGCTTGTGGGGTATAAATCTTCTTAAGAAACAGATTAGTTTCTAAAAGCATATATCATGAAAAATAAACATGATACACTGTTTAAAATAAAAACATGTCTTTCTCCCTTCATAGTAGGAACCCTTATGGAATGTTTAACTGCTTAGCTCAAATATTCACTATGTAGTCACACCACGATTAGGCTCATAGACAAGATTTAATAATCTTTGATATTTTGTTTACTATCTTTTGAACCTATAACAAATAGAGATGTTTCATTAGTGTAACTTTAAATGCAACAATCATGTTACACGCATGATTAGAAGTGTTCATTGTGTGTACATATAATTTGAACCATGTTAGGAATCCTGCTTTAAACTTCCTGCTTATCAAATACTCATCCTCCACGTTTAAGCTGTCAATAAGTATTCTACTCACAATATTGTACTTTGTATTTTTAAATTAGTCAGTATATAATTAACATTCTTAATCATAAATGACAATATACATTGAGTTTGGGGACCGTGAATCTTACTGTATAAATGGTTGTACTTTGTCACCGTCCATCAGGATGTACAATGCAGTTGTCTTAATCTCTTTATTGCTTAGATATCGTGTGTCATGCCTCCTTGATGACTCACCTGATATTTGATATACATATAACTTTGTCCATTAAGGCATGCCCCCTACAATATAAACTCATTGATGATTTTTCTCAAAATAATATGAGCAGAAAGTTATGGTCTCCTACAACATATATGTTTCACAGATCAATCCCTCAGGATGTGCCTTATTCTTAATTTTTTTTTTTTTATTTAAAAAGTTGCAACACATAAATTTTACATTGAATATGGTGGTCATTTAGTGCGAAATAAAATGCTATTTGCAATGTTTGCATCAGGAAGGCATACCTCTTGAAGGGATACATCCATCTGTACTACATCGACCCCCCAAGTATAGCCTCATAACATAGATGCATAAGTAGAAGCTTCATAGATTTGAAGAAAATAGAAGGAAATATATACTCAAACTTACATAAGAAAAGACGAACACTCGAATCAAGATGTTTTAATGAGTCAACATTCAGTATCTCCACACACAACTCTCTAAAAAACAAACTGGCTTCGATCAAGGTATTGAGAATCGGCTTTGAAGGTGCATGAAATCCAATGAGTAATAAGCACTGCAAACATATATGGCAGTTGTGACTTTCAATGTCAATTACCTTACCCGTTCCCAAGAAAACAACAGGTTAAATTTAAAACACAGCCACTAGGAAACTTCAGAGAATCAAACCACTTAAAAATTTTCCTATGTTAATCTGGAATAAAACAGTATGCAGCTTTAGGCTTTATTAATTTACCTCCATTTATCTCGTAAAGCTCTAAGGTCCTCCTTTTGCAACACTCTTTCAGGTTCATTCTAGCTTCCACATTATCTTTTGTCTTACCCTTGATATACATCATAGTGTTGAAGTTGTTATCATAAAAATTCTTCACAATGTACATAACATCGATATTATGTCTAATAAGATTAGTATTCCAGTACAAATGATCACAGAATATACCGTGCTTCATCTACTTATGTTTGACATTGAAAGCAAGAAGACAAGTTGAAGCTATCTCAGGTCTGTCGGTGATCTTCGACACTTTACTGATCATTTTCAATATTCTGGCCTAGTAAGCTTGGGGGATGGACTTTATCTCTCAACCTTATTTTTGAAGAATGCATTTCTATTCCTTCAAAACGGGTGATTACAGTTTAGAAATATTTGGTGGCAGTTGAACCAGTTATTTTTCCTACCATGTTCCAAAGTAAATATGACTTTGACATATTCATGCAGTAAGGAAAAATAATTTTTTTTAGCAATGCTCCAACCAGCTAGAATCCTATAGGCCAGGAAATCACTAAGATCTACTCTCAATTCTTCACATAAGAGCCACTCAGAATCGAAATATCTACTTTGTAATGATTTCATATGTAATCACACCCGACTCCCATATCATTTGAAGCTCTTCAATCAAAGGTTGTAAGTAGAAATCATGTTTCTCCTCAGTCTATATGGACCTAGTATGATCAATGTCATAAATAAGAATGACACAGTCATGCAAATATCTTAGGGCAACTTATATGGCATAATGATCACTAACCAGCATGAGTACGGGGACTATACGGGGTGAAGCGATCTGCAAAACCTGGGTAAGTAAAATCAAAATGTCTCCAGATCTCACTATGTGACGAATGACTCATTGAGTTAATACCAATACATCCAGTACTGTACCAAGTCATGTGTGGGCCTGTACGCATGGAAGTGAACAACCTCTGAAGTAAGGGTTTGAGCGGAAAATAAAATAGATGCTTGTATGGATTATTTTTAGATTTTTAATCTTTCTGCTCCATTATTTGAGTCTATCCGCACTATAAAATTGGTAAGTCATCTCAACTGCACCAGTCTTGTGATATCACATGCACTCATTAACACAACAATCGATCTTCTCACATTGTAATCCTAATTTTGAAACCAACTATTTTGTTATGTGCAAGTCATACGACACTAAATTCCATGTAGGGTTAGCCTCTTTCAAAAAAGTTGCAACCTGATTGAATGCATCTTTGGGCATGTTAAAATCAGATTTGATGATCAACATTCTTAGCATCGCTGATAACTCTGTATGTGTGGTGCAACCATCCCATAAAGCTTGTTGTGAAGCATCCAGTAAATTATGGAACCATTGCAAATTGTTATTTGGTGATTCAACTTCGCGTTGAATGCTTCCAACAAATTGAGCTCTTTGGGCATCATTAACCATTTTTTCATAAGTGTTAAGATCAAATTCCTCTGCATGGGGGGCATGACTTATCAAGGCACCTCTTTGATTCAACTGAACTTCAGATTCTTGTTTACCATGTGCAGTCCAATACCAATAATTAGGTTTAAATCTCTTGTGGTAACGATCTAACTTAACTTCTTCAGGTGGCAGAAGTGCTTGATTTTTGTGCTTCGCATAAGAAAATTGAAACTTACCCTCAGAACGATAGATAAACAGTTATGATGCCACCTGCACAAATTTCTCAACATCATTCAAGAACTCATTTGTGAATCCTTTTCATTCTAGATATAATTTGATATACATCACAACTCTTAAATTACGGATATCCATCAGTAGCATAGATGTAGTTTTACGCGTCAGTACAACTATTACACAAAATAAAAATTAGTCAATGTGGATAATTATGCTTAGTAGTTTGTGTCAGCTAAATCTAATTGAATAAAATAATATATGGTTAGTATTTAAAGGGTTAAAGTGATGGAGCATATTTAACCATTGTTTCCATTCCAATGTAATGGTTATAAACTAAATATAAACTCACTTTAGTCATTTTAGGATTATGGAGATTTCTCTGAAGAGAGATCTCATAACCAAAAGAATTAAAGTGAAAAATGAGTTTCGAGAGATTAGAGATAAGGGAGAAGCAGAGCTTGGAATCACTTAAAGGAAATGATGACAAAAATATGGTGACCTTCTTACCCTACGATCTTTCGATAACACTAGCCTGCCATAGAAATGTGTCTTCAACTTAGGGGCTTTAAATAAACAAAAGGATAAAGAAGATCTCACCATCATGGGGTTGAAAACATCTCCATCTCACTAAGTCCTCTATGCATGAACAAGAAAATTTATGAGCTGGTAATTACTCCTTTTAAGATTTTCTCCAAAATTTAAGTTGAAATCTACTTCAACTTTGAAGAGAAAGAGATGGAGACAAAGTTCATTCTCATTATCTTTATAAGGTGGTTAAGTGGCTCTCACTAAGCTAAAATAACATAACGAAGAAGAGGAGAAGACGGACGAGCTCTCTTCCTAATTTTTTCACTATAGGCTCTCCAAGCTGCTCTAAAAGTTATCCGCATATTATGTCAAATACACCCCTCAACCTTAACTATATATAAGCACACAGTGCTAGACCTAGCACCATGATGCTATGTAGGGCATCGCAAGCACCAAGCTAAGTGTAGCTTTGTTGTTTCAAATCCTTTGAATGGATGAAGCTTACAAGGGATGTTTGAAAAACCATTTGAGCTTGGAATATGGTCTAAAAATATTTAAAAATGTAGTCCATAATATTCCATAATAATTTATATAGAGCCCAATGCTAAAACATGAACCCTAAATAACCTTCAATTTTTTACATGCATACCACATTATCTATATATATATATATATATATGCATTTCATAAATATCACGAAATTCTTATGTATACACACACTTAACACCTAAACTTCAATTTTTACATACATATCACTGAACTCTTATGTATAAACTTACCTAACACCAAAACTTCAATTTTTGCATATATGTCATTTTACCTATGCATTTCATATACCAAACACTTAAACATCAATTTTTACATGCACATCACATATGAATGGAATTAATGGCATGAATAGACTTACCTTCTACGATGCTTTCTGATAGGAGCGGAGCTAAAGGATGAGGGGAGTTTCGGTGCTCCTTGTAAGCACGATCTTGTCATTCCCTCCCCAACCAGCTCTAATGGTGATTTTATTGTGAAGGTTTGTTCGGGAAGGCAATGGTTTTGAGCAAAACCATAAGGGAGAGGGAAATCAGCGAAAGAGCTTCAACAAGTAAAATTTTTATGTCGCTTTATTCAATGCAACATCCATTGTTATTCCTATTGAAGTTACTCCATTTTCAAAGTACTTTTTTCCGTTGAACATTCACACGCAAATCAAACTCAAAATCTGTTGCAAAGATCAAAACTTATTATCCATTACTTAACAACCGTAAATCCGACACTAATATTTGCGTCCGAAAATTCCGACGCAAATATCGGGCGATAATGACATCTTCTGATGTGGTGAAATCAATTAAAATAAATTAAATTTTAAAATTTTTATTTTAAGATAAATAAATAAATAAGATGAAATAATAAATAACTAAAAATAACTCATAAAATAAAAATATATATGATATTTTTAACCTACTCATTAAAAATATGCATTTTAAAATGTATTAAGTGAATAATTGGTTTCACATAAATGCTCATCGTAATATCAGCTATAATATATATTATATATATATATTATCAATGAACCAGGAAAAAAATAATATTTCATTTAGTTTTAAAACGTTGTATTAACAATCTTCATCACCAATATGCATATTTAGTTATTTTTGAATTTGATTTGAAGTAACCAGTATAAAATTTATTAACAAGTTAACAAATATCATCAATTTTGAATGATAGATATCTATCACGAATATGTTGAAACTACCCAAAATCTTATCCATCAAGATATTGTTCGCTTTAGCCTAGTGGCCAGCACATTGTTTTGTCCCATTGGCGTAACTTCCTAGGACTAGAAAGTGACATCAATGGAACAAAAACGTGAGGCCATTATGCTGAAGTGGACAATATCTTGATGGATAAGACTCTAGGTTGTTAAAAATGATATTGGAACATTGTACTAGGTTGAACATGAGAACTAAGTGTCTTGCAGAACAAAGTTCTATACCATGAAAGCTAGCTCTTGAATGTTGGAAGTGTTGCATGATGGGAGCCATATCATAAATCTTCAAGGGTCACCTCTAGAATTTTTTCCACCCGGTGGATGATTTTGGGTTTAGAGCATTAACGTGAACGTCAGTTAGTTAAGTGAGGAAGATTGTGAAAACCCTTAAGTAAAATAATGTTGAACTCTTAAACATTAAAGCACATCTTGGTGTAACAGTGGATTTTAATAGAAACTCCAAAGTTAATTGTGCTCATACGAGATGACTCTTGAAATGGGTAACCTCATGAGAAGTTACACTAATGGGGCAAAATTATAAAGGTGTTAAACCAAAGTAGACAGTATCTCGAAGGCTGAGAGTTTGGTTCGTTGAATGTATAAAAAAAAAATAAGAATCAATAATTTTACAATGGATTTTTCACACATGTTATTTATCTCTTACAATTTTTTATTTAAAATCGTTACGAAAAAATCAATTCTATTTCATAGCTAGAATACACGCACACAGATATACATAAATATGTGTGTGTGTGTGTGTGTGTGATATATACATACATACATACATATATATATATATATATATATATATATATATATATATATATATATATATATATATATATATATATA
>NEWO01000291.1:238841-304357 GCA_003013225.1 Phalaenopsis aphrodite
GATTGTCTATTTATTATCTCAAGAAATTTGTTGTTTGATGTGTCTAAAATATATTGATATGTTCATGTGTTTATTATATCCTTTATATATCATTTTTATATTTTTATGGTGTATATGTAGTGTTATGTGAACTAAAAAACGAGAAATCAAGGTTTGGAGACTAGAAGAAAGAAAAATGGACTAAATCAATCGCAAAGCACTTTGACACCATAAGGCGAGCGCCTTAGTGCTTGAAATAGGAGCTTTACGCACAAAATACAAAGCGTATGACATCCTAGCACTCCGACCAAGTGCCCACACCAGCACAGTTGCGCTACATGTGCTAATGCTACCTTGCTCGAAGCCATAATTTGATGATTCCATGTCACGAATTCCAGCACAACATTCAGCGCCACCGCAAACTACACCAGCGCCTTGGCACCACCGCTCCTTCAACCGACTTAGAGTAGTTTTGGTGGTTTTATGATGGTTTAGTCGGGGGTGACCATAAAAAGTAGTGAATGATTCAGACTTTTAAAGCCCTAGAGCATGAGAGAGAGAGAGAGAGAGAGAGAGAGAGAGGGAGGAGACCATTGGAGATAGACATCCATAACTTGAAAAGGGACTTTTTCTGCATTTGTGAGAGTCCACTTATATGATTGTATTGTGGATTGAATTGAGAGGAATTAAGGAGTGAAAACTAGGAGTGAGAGGATTTCAATTCGAGTTGTAAATCTCCTTTGTTTGTATAATTTAAAATTTCTATCAATGAAATTATTAATGTTTTCTTTAAGCATGTGTAAGAATAAGTCTCTTATGTTTCTTTGATTGGTAATGTCAAAATTCTTGTTTATTCCATGATAACCCCTAGACTAATTAAATGCATTTTGGTATGTCAATCTTCTAAGCCTTATTTATCTTTTGTTGACCACTAAAAAAATTAAAATCTTTGTGATCTAGGACAACTGGTCGTAGGCTATAAGAACAATAAATTAACACTCAAATCACTTAGTGAAATATAAATATTATCAATAGAAGATTGCAATAGCGCCGAGGAATATGGATTCCTGAGACTTTATAGGGTAAAGTGGACTTAAAATCATAAGATGTGGCTCTAATACTTTTTATATCTAGGAATAAAGAAAGGAGTATTTGTCCTTGATTATCAATATTAAGTGCGGACAACTTTTAGAAGAAATTTGAAGATTCACATGATCAATTTCAAAAAGACAATTTTTTCACTATTAGAAAAATCCAAAACTTTTGTTATTACTATTAAATTCTAAGAATTTCAGAATTTTTTTCAAAATACTAAATCATTTCAAAGTAATCATTGAATTAGTAAACTAATAATTAGATTATTTAAAAATTAACCCGTTCACCGTGGCATCGATACTTAAGACTCAAAATTCATATACTACTTGATTGTCACACATACTTGTGCAATTAATGCATGTGTTTCACCGCAACATGGATCGTTATCGAAACACAATTTTGTATCACTTCTTTCCCAGTTAAGAAGAAGAGATAGTATATGTACTTTCAATTATGTAGTAAATTACTTTTGACTGGGCTAAGCACTATGATATTTTCCGTTAATGGGCTTTTCACGTACAAATTTTGTTGCTCGTTATTTTATTTTTTGTGTATTAGATATTTTTATTGAACTAAGACTTAAAATTTATCTCACAGCGAGAATTATCTATCAAGCAATAATTATTATCATCATTACCTCTTAACACCTTTTTATTACTTTTTTATTCTTTAAAATATTTCTTTATTTTCATAATTTTTTTTACCTCTTCAGTCCACCAACACTTCTATTTCTTATGTTTGTAAACTCTCTTAAACATATATGGAAACCTTCTCACTACAACAAGCTGTTTTAAATAACACAAAGTTTGGTTCAGTCTTTCCTTTTTTTTGGGAAATTTCTCTCTTAAGAACCTAACTTGAAATATTAGTAACCTCTCATATTTTAAGTTTCATCATTTCTCCTTGATGTTTATTCATATTGTTTATTTTCTTAACATTTTTAAATTATACATCAATTATTAATGTGAAACATGTGATCTTTTCTCTTGGATTCAGCATTTGATCCGCACAGAGCACGGCTCCAAATTCTACTTTGTTGATAATTAAACCTCAAAATAGTAAGTAAGAATATCAAATTCAGAGAACACTATGTATGAGTATGATTAGTAACTTTGGCGCCATTTAGAATCCCTTCTATACTTTTATTTCTATTTTGTATTTTTATTTTGTTTTGTTTGTTTTTGATTTGAAACCAAACATGATTGTCATGTTAAAAACAAATGAAAAAAAAAACAAATGAACATATTTTAAAAATACTCAAAATAATTTTTAATTATTTTGAGTGTTATTAAAATAAGTTGATTTATTTTTAAAAATAAAAAATAGATGAGAAACACTCCAAATAAAACTAATTTTAAAGATAAATACTAAAATCAAGTATAAAAGTAATTCTATCTGAGAAAAGAAAAATAAAAAGAGAGTTTACCTCAGGAATAAAAAATTTGCCTGTTAGAAGGCAGAAGGCGGGCATAACGCAGTAAGTGATCAAGGGAAGGGCGGTCCAAGGATGTACAATCAAACTTAGGTAGGATAAACGTTGCAAACACTTCATCCCACCTCCATAGCCATACCAAATAGGACAATGTTTGCTGAGGAAAATCTCAACTGATCCTTGCGCCCGACAAAGAAATAGATGAAGATATTCTGAAAGATCTGTCACAGCAGAGCTCTTAAATGCTGTTCTTCTAGGCATGCAGAAAATAGATCGCCAACCATGACAATGCATCTTGAAGCCAGTTAACACCTCCTCCGCAATCGATCCATAAATCAAACCTACCTGCCCCAAAAAAAAACCAAAAACAAAATGATGAATCAGAAAAATAAAAGGGGAATTAACATACGGAAAACACAATTTCTACTATATTAAAGATTGGCTAGAAGATATTACATGAGCCACCCGATCAACTTCATGTGCATGAGAATTCCATTTCGTACACAGACAAGATCAAACTCGTGACCCCAGGGGGCACACACACACACACACACACACACACACACACACACACACACACACACACACACACACACACACACACACATATATTGCTTTAAATTTAGACATGAAAATGTGTATTTCACTTTTAAAAAGTGGTAATAGTGTTATTTTTTATGTGAAATTAAAGATTTAAATGTTGTGTGTAAATATGCAATTTTAGGTGTGAAATATGTAAATACATAAGAATTGTGTGCTATGTATGTAAATGCAAACAAAAAAGTTTTAAATAATATAAGCAACAAACTGATATTAATCGTCTTTCCAACATGCTTCAGAAAGTGATAGCCTTTTCCTCGACCAGCTTGTGCATGAAAATGAAATCATTATATTTAAAGGTTAAATGCTGTTAGTTTTTTATTAGAACTTAGATTGAAAAGTTCGCTATGAGAAATATGTGTTGCAACCTAAATTATGACAAAAGTTTTAGGGCATCGGAAGCCACGTGGTATGAACTTTCATTTTACACACACAAGCACACGTAGGGTTTAGTTCGGATAATGATGTAAGAGTCGCAATTTTTCATTTTTCTTTCAAGTACAGTGAGTTTCCTCTTCCCATATATGATTTTTCCATAAATCTGACTCTTTGATTTGTACGTATGGTTTGTCTTTTTCTAATTACTCTTTCAAATGCAGTTTTAGGCTTTGCTTGGTGTAGTTGTGTTGCTATTGTGCTTTTTTGTGTTTTATGAAATAAATCATCATTTTAGCAGTTAGAAACACAAGTTGCTCCAGAAGTACACATTCTTATGACCACATAGAAATACATGCAACTCATTGACATTTTCCACATAGATCAAAATTGTTTTCTGAAAACTAAGTAGGAGATTATAGTAAACTTCATCATTTCCTAATTTAAATTTTTATTCTATCTAAATGAGCCATAAGCCGAAAAATAAGCTCAACATACCTCCTTTCCCCATGCAGTCTTGTCCTCATAACCACAGCTTATAACATGCAATGCTTCCTCCAAAGCTGAAGCAGAACTTACGGCCATTGAAATCCTACCATTTTCTGTTAGTGTGGAAGCTATAAATGCTGGTGAGCGGCCAAATTTCTTCTCAAATCCTTCCAAAGGCATTAAGGAAGACTTCTCTAAATCTTCTCCTGCAAAAAAAAAAAGAAAAGGCCCGGCTTAACACTTTTCAAGCTATTTAGAACTAAGTCTATAAGTTAGAATCAACAATCAAACCTGCAGCTTCCTCAAGGATTGTCTCAAGTGAATGAACCTGCGCTGATAGCTCCCTATTCTGATTCAAAGACTTCTTGTTCCCCTTATTTTTATGCCTTTTCGTACCTAAAAAGCAACATTTTGACTTGCAATTTCGTGTCTTTCTCTCGTTTTTCTCCTTAACTGGAGCATCAATTCCATAAAAAGCTTGCCTTCTGAAAACACATCCAGTGCCTAGAAACATTGGTCCTTGGATCCCATCAAGAGCTCTCATGTTAATCTGCTCATGATTAGAAGGGCAACATAGCAAATTATCAACATGGATATGATACTACTTCAAATTTTTTGGTAAAAATGTAATTAAATAGTTTCATACGCTGAAGAAAACTACACGGTCAGAATATTTGTCGTTTTGATCAGTCCCATCAAATTTGTATGGAAACTGCACGAAGCAAACCTTTCTTCCTGAGGTGGGATCCATCATAAAGCACATGGCTTCTCTTAAAGCTTTACTGTTGTTGATATAGTGTCTACAATCCAGGTTCAAAATGAAAGGAGCATTTGATAATACTCCTGAAACTCGTATCTGGAATTGGATTTAATTAAATATATTTATAACGAATAACTCAAGTTGGGGTAAGTACTTCTTGCAGAAAACTTAAAGAGAGCAGGGGATGTGGAGAGCATATCTCACCAGAGCATTCATGGCACCAGCCTTTCTATGGTGATTATAACCTGGTCTTTTTTCACGAGATACATAAACTAAACGTGGTAGGTTATCTCCATTTGCGTCAAGCGAATCACCATGACCCAGAAATACCTGCTCAAGCACATGCACTATGCACTTTGAAGAACAAGTTTTGAATGACAAATCAAAATATGATATTAAAGTTATATCATGTAAAAAGTTTAATTTATTAGTAAACTTCCGAGAGAATGGCATTGAATTTAGTAAATATGGATTCTGTTTGATGTCATTAAACTGTTGGACATTATTTAGCTTGGTTAGTATTTAGGTGTTATTCTTATAATATAATTATTCGTCTTTTTTAAAGTCTCACTCGATATAATCCGTTACTTATATGGCCTCCTTTTAACACCCATCCCCTTCTACATTTATAAGAAACATATAATAAAGAGTAATAATTAGTTGATTTACGAGTTATTTGTAATCCCTTCACTGAGGTCATGGTAATATTTGGTTGAAGCTGCTCTTAGGTTTTTTTGAGGAGTTTTTTCCTTTGCACTGTGGTAAGAAGCTCCTTTAATTCAACATGCTCTAGAGTGAATGTATGTTTTACAGCAGTGCTTCACTTACATATAATATAAATTTACAAAAAAAAGAAAAAGAAAAAAAATCATTGCACTTCTAAGAATTTTATTAACTTCATTATCTCAAAATTTATATCCAAACTAATCTTCAACCCAATAAAATGACACCTCAAAAATTCGGGAAAAGCATATCTTTATTGATTTGATCAACAGAAATATGAGATAAATAGTTGAGAATCTCTCCAAACATGTATCAACATAAATATCTGTATAGTTGTAAGAAGTGGTATTTTGTCCTTATTTAAAGTAGTAAAATCCTCTGCAACTCCGTAGACGTAGGAAATTTGCCGAACCACGTAAATCTGTGTGTTCCGCTGTGTTACTGTTTTCTGGTATAAATTTTCTTGTTCTATTTTTTCGCTTCGTCAAAGATCGTTCTCTTATTTTATTTATATATATACCACAACAACGGGTATATAGTGCAACAACCGGTATCAGAGTTTTATTTCGGATCCGAGGAAGAATGATGATTGCAGATGAAGTCAAGGTTTCAGGAATCGAAAAATTTGATGACACGAATTTTGGTTAATGGAGGATGCAGATAGAGAACTACCTCTATGAGAATAAACTTAATCTTCCGTTATTGTGGAAAATAACTGAAAAGATGGAATTTGTTGGATCGACAAGTTTTGGGGGTTATTCGATTGACCCTATCGAGGTATGTTACACACAACGTTGTCAAGAAGAGGACGACTGCAGATCTCATGACAGTCTTACCAGGTATGTATGAAAAGTCATCGACGAATAACAAGGTATACTTGATGAAAAAGTTATTCAATTTGAAGATAGCGAAAGGTGTTTCTGTTGCTCAACACCTGAATTATTTCAATACTATCACAAATCAATTTTCGTCTATTGAAATTGATTTTGAAGATGAGATACGTGCACTGATATTGTTGGCATCGTTGTCAAACAGTTGGGATGCTATGATGATGACGATTAACAATTCTGCGGGTACATCTAAACTGAAATATGATGATATTCGTAATTTGATTTTGTCTGAGGAGGTGCGCGGGAAAGATTTTGACGAGATCTCAGATACGAGTTCAACACTGAATGTTGATTTCAGAGGGAGATGACATGACATGAACTCAAATAGAGGGAGATCAAAATCAAAGTTTGGCCAGCAGACAACCTGCTAGGATTGTGACAAGACTGGTCACATAAAAAAAAACTACAAAAATCTCAAGAATATGAAGAAAGATAGTGCAAATGTGGTATCTGAATAAGTACAAGATGCACTACTACTGACAGTTCATAGTTCTGTTGATGATTGAAGTGAAAAGGAGAGTGTGTCCGGAACACCCATTTCTATTGTTCCAGAGACAGATTGTAAAAAACCACAAAACTATGATAAAATCTTGCAAGATGAAAGTTTGAGCAAATAGAAGCTGACAAAACTTCCACCAAATAAGAAGACATTATACAATAAGTGGGTGTACAAGTGAAGACTGAGTGTGATGACAGTAAGATTTACAAGACAAGACTTGTTAAAAAAGACTTTCAAGTGAAACCGCATATTGTCCATGCAGTGGGAGTTGTAAGCAGAGACAAGAGTAATTCAAGAAATAGCTTGGAGGTGCAAAGCTGTGTTGACCCTATTGATATGTTAACTAATGATATTACTTTTGAGAAATTGAAGTTGTGCACAGCTTCAATTAGTCTTC
This sequence comes from Phalaenopsis aphrodite, assembly GCA_003013225.1. Taxonomy (NCBI): domain Eukaryota; kingdom Viridiplantae; phylum Streptophyta; class Magnoliopsida; order Asparagales; family Orchidaceae; genus Phalaenopsis; species Phalaenopsis aphrodite. The sequence continues at coordinate 246,081 of NEWO01000291.1, forward strand.
TGGAGTGAAGATATAGGCTATGAGTTGCAGAGGTGGAGGATTCATATTTAAAGAAAAAGACTCCACCTCCAGTGGAGGGTATCAGTTCGAGGAAGATGACATTGTAGCATGTGTATCGGTCTCTAAGTGGAAGATTTGTTAAGCTGGAGCCCGATCCTGCCATCCCGCTCCCGCTTGATCGCGAAACTGCCCCCGCCTCTGCCTGCTCCCGCGCTCGCGAAGCGAAGCTTCTCTTCGTGTGAGTGCGAATAGTCGCGACTCCCTGCTGTTTCGCGAAACGTCGCCTCTCTATTTCCTGTTCGAGATAAAAAACATCGCAGCGGCTCTCCTTTGGTTTTCTAAGTCACGATTTTGTGTTCTTCGGGTTTCCTCGGGATAGAGGAAGAGAAGTGCAAGCAGTAGTTCCTTGCGGTGAAAGAAAAAAGAAAAATAAGAAGATTGTTCTCCTTTGACTTTTTCTTGATGGCTTGTGGCAGAAGAGAAATTAGTTCAATTCTCTTGTAATTTTATCTTCTTCGGTGTATCTCGGTGTAGAGAGAGAAGAATAGAGAGAGAAGAATAAAGAGCAATAGAGTGAGAGATTTTCTTGTAAGTCGAGACGATCGACTGGTGTAAATTCCTCAAGTAGTAAAATCCTCTGCAACTCCGTGGACGTAGGCCACTTGCCGACCCACGTAAATCTGTGTGTTTTGTTGTGTTACTGTTTTCTGGTGTGAATTTTCTCGTTCTATTTTTTCGCTTCGTCAAAGATCGTTCTTCTATTTTATTTATATATATACCACAATAACTGATATATAGCGCAACAAATGATGCACATAAGTTTGTATGTATATTTATAAGAAGAGTGATGCAATTATTAGAATTAGAGATCTTATTTTTAATTGTTTTGTATTATAAAAAGATAAATACAATTATAAAAGATATCTACTTAGGGCATGCTAAATTAGAGGAAGAGCTTATCCTAAAGTAAAATTAAAGAACTTAGGAGCAACTTGAGCCAATATGCCTGTGAGCAAGATTAGATGGTCACAAAGAACACATAAGCTAATTAATTATTATTATAATTCTCTTTATTACATGTATTTTACAAAATAAGCAAACCTAGGTATATTAAACCCATGTAGGTAACAAATTCTATCAATTGAACACTTGCTATAAATAAAGAAAAACAATTTCTTTATAAGAATAACACATGGACAATAATCATGCTATCCAATGGCAAGAAAGGTTCTACAATATAAAAAATATATACAAAATGAGGAAAAATAAATGGGAACTAAAAAACAAGGCTTGTTAAGGTGTTCCAACAAAAAAATTATGAACTTTTAAATCAATATTTTCTCGTGCAATTAAATTAATGATTATTTATGAAATACTAAGCATTATAGCAATATAAGATCCATACTTCGAAAAAAAACTGATGTCAGGATAGCTTTCTTCCATGGTTCCTTGGATGAATATGAGAAAATGATACAATTTGAAGGATTTTTTGAACTTAAAGAAAGTTTTACGTGTGAGTTACAAAAATATCGATGTCAACTAAAATAATTACCTCATCAATGGCATTAACAATTTGATGAAATGATTGATTTCTGTATATGAAATGCTGATCATTGTTGCCATGTTAAAAGAGCCAAAAAGATTGCATAAGTTTGTTATTATATGTGAATAATATGTCAAAAGACTAATATTCGAAGGACTAACAATTTTATAAAATATAATTATCAAAGAAATTTAGCATACAGGATCCAGGATAAGCTAAAGAAATTCTTCCCAGCTGACGCCTCCTCTGCTCCAGCACCCACCGCCGACTCCCTCATCCATCAGCGTTAGGTCTCCCTCACGTTCTAGCAAGCGGCAGATCACATCGTCTCCCTCCGCTTTTCTCCCTCTCATTTTTGACGCACAGCCGCTGATTCGCTTCCCCCTCGTTCCCCTCTCCCTGCTCTCGCTCTTCTCACGCCTCGTACGTCTCCGAAGCCCCGCACAATAATCCCCTCGCCGCTCCTCGGCTCGACCGCTGCCCAGCACACGCCTCCGTTAACCCTTTTCCAACCCGAGAACTCCATAGCAGCACTCCCCGTTCTTGCCGCTCCCTGCTCCTTCTCAGACGAAACCCCATTCCTGTCAGCTATTTCCACGCTACGCACTTCTAACTCTCGCTGCCGCAAGCCTCATTCCCACAGAAACCTGCACACACACACATTCCGCCGGAACCTCGATCGCAAAGCAGCCCCCTCTTTCTCTTTTTACCATCCAGTTCGTGAAGCCCCCTCCCGCTTGTTGTAGCCTCGTAGCCTCGTCTAAACTCCCTCGACAAAAGTAACCCATCATTTCCGATCCCACAAACAACCGATCGACGGAAAATATTTGCCTAGACGTACGTCCAATAGTTATTCAGGGATATAGTGGTTACACGGGAGTTATACCATCGTCTAACTTTCATATAACCTCTCTATAATCTATAAATGAATTTCGTACTTATGTAATTTTATAGGTACAAATAAGTTATATAAAGATTACAAGGGAATTATACAGAGGTTACAGGGGTATAATCCGGATATAACTCCCCTGTACCCCTGAATAACTCATGATGTACACAGCGCTGCGTACATCTCATGTACACAAATATTTTCCCCGATCGACTCCTTTATACCATGCTGATACGGAAGTTAAAATTGCGGCATTTACATACATACCCACCCAATTTCTTATGTATTTTCATATGCAACACCTAAAGGTTTTTTTTTTCTTTTTTTTATATTTACACCCTTTAGATAATACATATCACATCAAACATACCCCATTTCTTCATTTAAAAAACAGTAGCATGCTTGTAAAAATTAAAATTTTGGTTGTAAAAACTTAAGATCTGTTGGTAACGGATTTAGAACGGGACTTAACCTGAATTTGACCAAAATACTCTCAGATGGTCTGTTGTGACAAAATAGAGCCGCGGATACCATAAATTTGGGTTCCACACATTTCGGTTGTAAAGCTTGAATTTACTGAATCCCATAAGTCGGTCAATTTAACTTTGCAGATTAGGATAAAAAATGATGACAAGATTTAAATGATTTAATAAATCAGTTGTCAAATAAACTTTTGAATTTAACCCATTTAAGTTTTAGTAAATCCGAATTTATTAGATTTATTAGATTCTAATAACTTAAATCTCATCTCTTGCTATATAAAATCTTAAATACATAGGTATTGAGTGGGATGCAAGTAAATCTTCCTATTTAGTTTTACAATGAATTTAAGCATCTGTTGCTTTGTTGGCCATGCACATATTAGCTTTCTTTGCCCTCGTTTAATAGAACTTACATACCTCACATTCAAGTCTTATCCATTTAAGTATCTCACATCTAAACCTTCATATATACGGGGAGACCTCCCTCCCTATCTTAGAAAAAAAATATTTTACTGTACAGAAATATAATTAGTACTGTTTTGATGCGATTGGAAAGAATCAGATGCTTAGCCTCTAAAAATGTCAAAAATTTTACATCCGGATTATGGACGCCAAAATGCTTCCGTAGTCCGATGGAGAGGTGTCACGTGACAGTGGATTCCATAATTTTTTTTTAATTTTAAAGTAAGACACACTTGACATGTGGCGCCCCACCATTAGATTTTAGAAGCATTTTAACGACCGAAGTCCCGATGTAAATATTTCTCCTAAAAATTAAGATTTAAATGCGAGATACGTAAATGCATAAGAATTAGGTACTAGTTATGTAATTTTCTCTTGATAAAAATAAAATCACCTGAACCATTCCTGGATGATCCTGCGCATTATTTCCCGGCCAAGGAGCTCCATGCTGCATTGTCCAACCTTCTTCAGGAACTTTGTGAGACGCAGAAATCAACCCATTGATCCGAACCTTAAACTCCTCATATTCTCTCTGAATTTGCAACAACAAAGTCAAATTAACACATTTGTCCAAACACTAGAAGCCTTTTCTGTAGAATTGAACAACAACATGAAGCCTTAGAATCATTAAAACTTCAACAAAATGAAAATCACTTGGAATGTTACAAAAAAAAACCTTCATTGCACGTCTCGCCCCAACAAAAGCCGGATCTATTTTGCCTTTCAGATAATCCATTTTCTGACTGAAATACCACTCTGGAGCACGAGGTTCAATGTTAAATTTCTTGCAGAATGGAACCCATTTTTTAGCGAACAGTGATGTTTCAGAGAGCGCCTCAAAAGTGAGCATGGCAGCTCCATCATCCGAGACATAGCACGAAACTTTATTAGCCGGATAATCAACAGAAAGTATGGACAAAACTGCATTGGCAGCCATGAGAGGATCCTCCTTCTTAGGATCCACTGTGCAGATAAAAACATCTATATCTGCTAATTGAGACTCTTCCTTTCCTTCTTCATTCTCATACCTGCACGCCAGACATGTTAGCCTGTAATTTCGAAAGATTGAATGAATTAAGTTTATTTACCGCAAAGAAAGGCGATCGAGGAAAGTTTCTCGCTCGATCGGATGCCATTTTGGGAGCTGATCCAATATCCATGAAATTGCAAAGCAGAATTCACAAATGACTGATGTGAGCCATAATGCGTAGGCGTTTGTTACTGGATTTAGAAGTCTATAATGGAAGAAGAAGCAGATGGTGATGAGCCTAAGAATTATGACTAATCTATATGGGTTGATCTTCTTTGATGCTATTGGTAGTTTTCTTGAAAGGGGTTGTCTTGCTTCATCCATTCTGCAGAAACAATGAGGTAATTGTTAAAGATTGTTTCTTTTTTTAAATATATAGTTTGGATGACTTCACTTTTGGGATTTTGTGATCTTAGGAATTTGGACGTTATATGTTTTTCATATTTTGATGTTTGTGTGGTACAAATTTTATTGGTCCTCTTAATTGGAAGCTTGGCTCATTACTCTGCTCACTCATTATTACCTTTTCCCGACCTCTCCATCATGGAAGAGCAAAATGAATGATCAATGCAGCTAAAAGTAGCTACATCAAAACTAGTTATGGTTTAAAACCTAAAACTTTATCGATTCAGAAAAAAATATACTTAAGAACATTTTTATGCAATGTCATGCAATAATTTGAAGAATTGGTGTTTTTTCTGTCCAACTAAGAATCAATGGATTGGAAACTCACATGAGTGCATCAGCTTCACATTCATCAAAATCCAAATTATTTCTTTGAAGAGCACAGTTACCTACTCCATTTTTTTGCTGCATATTAAGCCTTTTCTTCCAAATTTCTGCATTCTTCCATGCAATGCTTCCATAACCATATACTGATACGTCTCTGCTTTGGTTCATTGGCCTTGATTGAACTGAAACAAGCAAGTAAGCCTCTGCTTATGAGCACGCATACAGAATAGAGAATGAGAAGAGAGTAAGAACATAGAGAGAGAGAGAGAGAGAGAGGGAGAGAGAGGTTCTCTATATTAGATCTTATGATATCTAAAATGAAGTAAAAAGAGAAATCCCTCTAAGGTTTTATCACAACAATAAATTTTACTCCTATCTGGATGGGCATACGCTGGGATGTTTTCGGCCATCTATAGGCAACTACTCATCTTCTGGCTGGTTTTTGGCTCGATTGGCTTATCTGTTCTGACTTGGGTCGACCGATTTAGCTCCATCGGCTTGTCTAAGTTGTCTTAGCTATTTTTCAAAAGTGCTCTATGACGAGAAGTTTTTGGTCTTTGTGGGATGGTCAAAGATATATATTTGCGGGATTAACACTTTCGTCGTGTCAACCATCCTGTGGCCTACATCTCCGACTTCCTCTGGTTTGAAGACATATACATCCTCCTCATGAGTTCCCGGATAAGTTGCTTTGTCGGAATCAATTAGTCATTCTCCCATCAACTTTTTTGACTCAGTTAGCTTTTAGATCGGTTCAATGGGCCCCATAAATCTTTACAGAGGATCTTTCTTTATCATTTTTTTTTCTGGACCATTAGATTCTTGTGAGATTAACAATGACATATTTTTCTTATGTACAATATATAAAATAGTCTAGTAACTGCTTACATCTGTCAATTTTAGTCCTAGAGCCATGAAAGTGTTAAATCAGTCCTCCCACTCTTTATCATTAGAAGAGTATGGGACTAAATTGGGGCTTTTATTAATTGTGGGACTAAAATGTCCCACAAAATGTCAGCCATCTTTTTCAACTCTCTCTCTCTCTCTCTTTCTCTCCCAATATATATATATATATATATATATATATATGAAGAAATTCATATAAACTTACGAGGAGACAGTGATTCCTGGAAGATCAACTGATCCATAGAACTCCGTGAGTTCACAGATAAAGGAACTATTAGTCCATGAAGATCGCGACTAGCAACCTAAACAGAGATAAGAACATGAGAGATTGAAGAAGCGAAATAAAAAAAAAATGATAGGTATAGAGGTCTCAAATAAGTTCTATACCTCGCCATAAGTTAGACGAGGGATATTAGTATTAGTTTTTGAATTAGAATTACTGAGATCAGAGTTGCAAGCCCAAATATTACTGTAAGATCCCCAATAATCTGATTCACTTTGAAACTTAAACTTCGAACCAGAGACCATATTCCAATTTGCGTCGCAGAAACTGAATTCATGATACAAATCGTCAGCTTCGTCTTCTTCCTCATCACCTTCTACTCGAGGACTACCTGTGATACAGAGTACTCTCCGTATTAAACAGGGGCTTAAATTTAGGATTTTTCAAAAAAAAATTAATGATGTTAATTACTTGACTCATATTGTCAAATAAATTTCAAATCAAACAATAATCATCTAATGAACTTTGAATAACCAATCATATTTTTTGTGTTTTAATATGCAGACATTAATATCTCAAACTTATAAGATCAAGTCAAATAAATAATAGGGGCATTTACATGCATAATAACCAGTTCTTTAGTTTATATCCAGCACATAAACTTTATTTTTAACTTCTATATTACCCAAAATTTTCATTTCACATAAAACAAACTACTATTTTAACTTTTAAAATAAAGTGGCATATCTATAAAAATTGAAATTTAGGTGTTAGATATCTAAATACATAGGAATTAAGTGGAATGTACGTAAATTTTTCTAAATATTAATTGACAAACATCTCCACAATATTGAGCCAAACATCACTTTAAAATTAGCTCTAAATTATTGGAATAATTGTTTTATATCAGCGTTTAAGAACTCCAAACATAAAAACAAGTATATACTTCCCAAATCCTTCATATCACACCAAAAATACCATCATCTTAGCCTTAAAAAGGTGAAATAAGTTGTTTTGTGTAAAAACTGAAGTTTTAAGTAATTACATAGAAATTGGGGGGTATGTATGTAAATCTTAAAAAGAAAAAAAAAAACCTTTTTGTCTCTTATATCGAGTCTTGCATTGAGGACAGACTTGATCGCCTTCTCTTCTCTCGTACTCATAGCAAGCTCTACACACCGGAAATGCGCATTCATTGCATGCAACAAAAAACTCTTTAGTATTGTTCATCTCCAGTATCTCAATATCTTCTCCACAAATATGGCAAATTCCGCCCCCTAATACTTGTAAGGGTTTGCCCTGACAAGACAAGAGTTACACAGATCATTCATAAAGCAGATAAAACACTTCTCTCAGTAAGAAACTAATGCAATTACAAAGCATGTGTCTGTATCAAATGTATAAAAATATGACAAACCAAGTGTTAGAACATAAATATAACGTAGAAGAGATTCACTACCAAAAATTTAACAACAAAATTTAAAAACTTTTTTCAAGCTGACTTCTTTAGCGCACTCACCCTCCAAGCTGAGTCCTCCGCATTAATAACCACAAACTCTTTCCCTGAGCCGGCAACAAGTCCTCCACCAGCACCCATCTCTTCTTAATTCCTCTATCTCTTTCTCCCTCGCTTCCTTTTATTTCTTCCGCGCACAGCTCAGAAATACAAAGAAATTAGAGCTGCAAATCGGAAGGAAAGAACCTGAAACTTTCCTTGCGATGCTAAAAGAAGAAGGAATCCACAGGTGAAACAGAGGAGATGAAGATAAAAAAAAAAGGCACAGGGGAACGGAGAAGAATAGCAGAGAACTTTTTGAAGAAGGGTGCAGAGGAGTGAGGGAAGGTGAGGGGGTTAGGAACTTTAGTATGGCTCTTATGAGTGATAATCAATTTTTTTTTTTGGTTTTAATTCATTGACTTTTTAGAAAATTATTAAAATTAAAAATATTATTATTGGTGATTTTTATAATAAATGTGATTATTTTTTTTAATATATATAGTTATTAGATGATGAATTTAATTATTTAAGTAGCCGTTGTTTATCTTTGTATTTTTAAGAATTAGAAGTATTGTTTTGATAACTATGTTTAAAATATGAGTAATTGATTATTATTATTATTATAGTAATTAAATTTAAAATAATAATTGAAGTTCACAATTGGATATTAAATAATCAAAATCACTTATTATGATAATAGCATCATTTTACTAATAATTAATATGTGCATTATTTAGACTAAACTATAATTAATTTATAAATAATAATCAAATGTAGAGTTCCTTAATTAGAAACAAATAATAAAAATCAAGGTGCCACATTAGATTGTTGAGTGCTAAAAAAAGGGATAATTATATACTGACCATCAACTCAAGTGATTTTTTTGTACTAGTGAATTAACGTGTTTACGCGTGTTATGATCAAATTATTGAAAAATTGATAAAAATAAAAAAAAAATTGAGTTCATGTATTACGAAGAATTTTGATATTTGAGTCAGAATTTGAAAAATAGATGAAAGAGAGAGGTTGATTAGTAAATAGAAAGTCTCGAGTTGTTTGTATGTAATTGCCCCAAAAAAATACATACATACTATTACGCCATCAACAAATTTTCACCTTTCGGTATGAATATCAAGGGATACAGTAAATGTCAAAATAATTTTTTAAACTAGAAATGTTCATACTCTGATTAAAGATCATCCAAAACATCAATTTCATTTATAATAAAACTAACCAATTTATTGAGATAGACTCAATAACACTAAAGTTGGTCCAATCAGAGTCAAATCAAACTTGAATCAAGCTAATAAGCCAATTTTAGAAGCTTTCAATTCCTTGTTGAAATTTCAAATGAATTCCAAATCTGAAAATCTAATTGTCAAATCGAGCGTCTCAAAAAGACGACTCCAACAATCCCAAGATCATTTACTATTGACATCAATAAGGCACTCAAATCTCAACAGAATGTCGTCCAATCGAGGGAATCTTTTCGGGTTGTTTGATAGAGTGGTCAAGTTCTTTTTTTTAGAAAGGCCTCTCCCAATCTTTATAATGAAATAGAACTCGACGAATGCTTCCTCCTCATAGAGCCACCGATCATCTTCGATCACTATTCATTGACAGTCATCGATTGACCCAACTTGTTAAAATGAAACCCATTTCAAAATCATGATGCGTGTTGCAAGATCCCAATTTACATTGTGGAGTAATGAGACATCTGACAAAACACACATACCCTGAAGATGGTGTAATGACGCACCTGAAAACTGTGCAACAATGCACCATACAAGGCACTCTGAAGAAATTGTAACAATGCACTATAAATACAATGTTGCAACACACTCTGAAAACGACTCAGCAATGCATCTTGAAGACTGTGCAAAGACACACCACACGAAGACAGTGCAACAACGCTCCCGGAAGACGGTATAACAACACTCCATGAAAATAGTGTAACAACAAACACTGAAAATGGTGTAACAACACACCCTGAAGACAGTGCAACAATGTACCCTGAAGGTGTAACAACGCACCTCGATTTACAATGTGACTTTATGTGTAAAAACTGCTTACACTCGTTGTTCCATAATATCGTGACCTTCTCCAGGTGCTCCTAAAGTTCTCTCTTCGTATCTCACCACTACGACCTACATGATCAATAATGGACATGGTCCGCAACTCAAACTCCCAACATCAGTCTTTATCGGCTATGGATTTTATCCCAACCCTTGTAGCTCCCAACTCTTACCTTTGTAGCATACAATTTTATTACAACTCATGCAGCTCCCAAATTTGACATTTACAGCATGCCTCTATGACATACGAATTTTATTACAACTTACGTAACTCTTAACTCCGATCTCTGGTACCCAGAAATGTTATTGAAGCTCCCTGCTACGATCCATATGGCCAATTGATGCTCCTAAAAGAACCATCTACTACCTGCATGGCCAACTACTGCCATGGCTTTCAGATATCTGATACTATAGTCATCATCTACAAAATTCACAATGGATTACTACCTCCATAGAAATCTACTACAACCCTCACAGTCTGCTATCACTGCTCATGCAAAGAATTGCAACCAGATTATGACTATTATCTATGATTTATTATTGTACATCTATGATTATCAACTTTATAACTTTATTTTCTCTAGTAAAGGAGAAGGGTGGACCTATATACTTAAAAATCCATAATGGATTATTTGAACTGAGCTGGGTCATGTGGGTTTTTTCCATTCAATGGTTTTTTGTATAAAAATTGAGGTATCTTCTCCTGCTTAATTTTCTTTTACCTAAGTTTGTGTTTGATTTCCGTGCAATCCTAGGACACTAAATAATTAATCCACGACAACGAATCACCGGGTAAAGCATCACATAGAACATAATTCTTGTTATACCACCAAAAAATTTATAAGCAATCATGAATCTCAATGCATTTTTTATAATATATCTTCGAAATTCAAATTCATGATCATCCAAGCTTCAATTTTATCAAATTTATAATCAAATTGAGTGTCTCGGCAAGACGAACCCAAATGACTCTAAATTTGGTTTAATTTGGATTCAATCAAGCTCAGATCAAGCCTTTAAAACACATATGGAGGTTTTGGATTATTAATTGAATGGTGCCATCATTAACACATATCATCGCCGACCACTGGCTATCGTCAACCACAACTTGCAATTGTTGTAGTCAGACTATGAATGTTGTCGAATTTACAAATACTTATATTTTTTTGCTATTTAAAGACAAGTCTAGTTTATAGGTTAAGATTGTAATCTCGATCTCTATGTCATGAGAGAATGGTGTAACCTTATACTTTAAAAACATATAGTAGATCGTTTTGACTCAGTTAAGCAATGTTTTTTTTTTCTCTTTTTAAGATTTTTTTCAGATAAAAAACCTTGGTGTCTCATCATCTTACAGTTCTTTTATTTGTGTGTGTTGGAACTTCATGCAATATTAAGACATTAAATTATCACTCTAGCAATACAAATTTTTTTTCCACGCAACAAATCTTATCTATTGACATATCTAATATTTAAAATTTCATATCTATATTTTTAAGGCGTGTATTTTATTTTTAAAGGTATTTTTTAGTGTTATTTTCGATGTGACATTAAAGATTTGAGTGACATGCATGTAAATATAAAAAATTTAATGCTAGATAGGTAACTACATAAGAATTGTGTGTTACTTAACAAAAGCAAAAAAAGAATCATAAAAAAAAAATAATATGGAACTCTAAAGCATTTAGGCAGCCGTGTCTGACTGGCTAAGCCCGCTTATCGACAAATTAAGAGAAAGAAGTGGGCCACGGTTTGTGAGCCTTTTTGTCTGAAGTTAGAGAGAGCAAGCAAATATACACCACTCGAAGCTTGCTATTTACGAATTGACCGCCTTCTGCATCTATTTTTCAAATTCTCACTCAAATATCAAAATTCATGATAAAATTTCAACTCATATTTTTCATTTTTATCAGATTCTTTATAATTTGATTGTGAAACACGTAAATACTTTGATTTGACTGTTTAAAAAAACACATGAGTGTTTAATTTACAAATATCAATGTTTCAGATGGTTTGCATGTAATTATCCCTAAAAATATATTATTTTGAATTAATTTATTTTTAATCATAAAAATTACATTTAAATTTAATTTAACAATTTATTTAAGTTAATTTATCAAATAAAAAAAAATAAAGCAAGCCCCCTTTGCTAGGGTTTTTCCTATTTGTCGTTCCTCCCTTTCTTTCTTCTTCCCTAATCCCTAATTTCCCTACTATTTTTTAGTATTTTTTCTGGCAGAAGAGATTTGTTCCTTTGTCCCACCCAACAGACCTTAATGCTTCACCTACCATGGCAGACATTAGTAATTTTTCTTTCTTTTATTCCCTGTAAAAATACTTCTCTCTCACTCTCAACCATGCAATGCCTCCCTTGAGCTTGCACCCCCTTTTGATGGTCCCCCATCTATTGTTCAAGGTAATCAACTCCTAGCCTCATCCTCCTTTTTCTAATATTACAACAGCCTAACCCTTTCCCCATCAAATATCTATCCTCTTGATTCTTCCCCTGTCCCCACTCCCTCAACTCACTAGGACTAAGAAAGGAAGGCAAACATGTATTACCCTCTCACATAATCTTTTTTAATGTTTTTTTTTTGCCCCAAAATTAGCAGTTTGTAATGTAAGGGGGTTTCAATATTGATATAAGAATTACTGACAACAGTAAACTGACTAAAGATAAAAAGTTTAACCTAATGTGTTTATTGGAAACAAAACTTTCCTCTTCTGCCATAGCCAATCCTCTCTCCATAAAGCATTTTCCTAGCTTTCCAGCTGAGATTTTAGTGAACATTAAGTGAAACCATGCTTCTGTTGGATTTAATGCTTTGGACATTCAATAACAATACATTCATGGCATTATCACATTCTCTGCCTCTGTTAGTTTCTTTATAGCTTTTATCTACACAAATAATAATGTTATTAGAAAGAGAGAACTGTGGAATGCTCTCTCATCTCTCAACCTTGGATTGTGGTCAGAGACTTTAATTGTATTTTGAATGCAGAAGATAAAGTGGGAGGCATTCCACCCATCCCTAATAAAATGACAGATTTTATTATCTTTTTTTTAGACTGGTCTTATTGATTTGTCTAATCACGACCTCTCTTACAGTTGGTTTAATCATAAAACTCGCAATACTAGATAGAACATTTAAGAATGATGTTTTGTTTCTACTTTTCAATTTCCAAGCAAAAATGTTATGAAGCCACTTACTTCTGTTCACTCTTCTCTCATCCTCTCTTTAGGAACTGATTTCATTCCTAATTGTAGATTTCAAAATAAGAATTACTGGAGTCATCTCCTTGAATTTAGGAACGTTGTGAAAAAGGATTGTCTTACACCTGTTATGGGGGATCCTTTATTTGTCATATGTAACAAACTAAAAATGTTAAATATGTTATAAGGAAAGCACATTCGAATTCATTCAACTATATTTCTAAATCCAATAAAAACATAAAAGCTTTTTTGCTACAAACCCACGTCCAACTAGAAGTAAATCATATTGACCAAGACCCTATATTTGAAGCTCTAAATGTTCAAAATATAAAATGTAAAAGTGCCAATAATTTTATTAAAGTGATTTCATCTAATGGCTTTTCTCTTAACACCTAGCAAAAAATTGTGAAAGAATCCATTTATTACTTTTTGAACATCCCATAGGCAAAACTCTCCTCCGGCTAGAAGTGTTCATCTTATGGCTGAATTTTCTGAAATGGATATCAAGAATGCTTGTTTTGGAATACTATCTGAAAAAATTCAAGGTCTCGATGGTTTTTTCTCCAAGTTTTTCAACGATAGCAACGATCTTGTTCGAAATTATTGTATATAAGCAATTATATATTTCTTTCGTACCTCTCACTTTTTCATTAGGATAAAACATTTTGCAATAACCTTGATTCATAAAAGTTCCAAGGCTCGAGAATTTAATGATTATAGGCTTATCTATCTATGTAAAACTTTGTACAAGGTTATTTTCAAGCTACTTATTGATAGAATTAAGCCTCTTTTACCTCATATTATTCATCCTGCACAGAAAAGTTTTGTGTATAGTAGAGATATTTCTGAAAATATCATTATAACAAATGAGACATTGTGTGGATTTAACTCCTTTAATTGTACAAATTTTTTTTATACTAAAATTAATCTAAGGTGGCTTTTGATAATGTTAAAATTGATTTTCTCTATGAAAGGATGGAAAAGCTGGGGTTTCCTTCTAAACTTGTCAGATGGATTATATGTTGTACCAAAAACATCCCTTTTTCCATTATTTAGAATAACAAGCTTCATGGATTCTTCCCTTCATTTTTTGGTTTAAGGTAGGGATGTTCCCTCTCACCATACCTTTTTAGAATTCTAATGGATGCTTTTTCCCGCTTCCTGGAAAAGAAATGGAATGTGTTTGCAAATATTGATATATATATATCAAGAAAATAAACATCTTTTTAAAGCTATGATTTGCTAGTCTTCGGTAAATCTTCTTTGAACAAAATTCTCGAGTTATGTAAAACAATTGCTAAATTTCAAAGTAATACAAATCTCCAAGATAATCTACATAAGTCTCTTATTTGTTAGTCATAATCAATTCCTAACACTATTAAGTATCATATTATCCAATCTTTAGGATTTTTTGAGAAAGCATTCCCTTGAAAATATCTTGGTGTTGTTATAAGCTTCACTAGAATCATAGCTCATAATTGCCCATATATTTTTTAGAGGATTAAGGATACTTTAAATGGATAGAAACAAAAACTACTTTCCTTTACATGTAGATTCCAACTTATTAGAAGCAATTTATGGAGCTTTCTTGCTTAGTACTTTTGATCCATTTCTATCCCTAAGGGTTTAAAGAAAAACATCACATGTCATACTTACAAATTTCTTCTTTTTTAGCAATTCTAGCAGTAACATATCATAGCTTAGAATTCTATTACTAGAATGAAGCATTATGGAGGACTGGGTCTCCCAAATATTGACACTTTAAATGTCTTGTGTAAAGCCATGTTCATTGGAAATTATATAACTCTGCTAATAGTTTTTCTCAGTAGTATTTTTTCTCATTTTGGTTTTATCTTCCATGTCAAAAGAAAAATAATGTTTACTTTCTAGAAGGATTTGATTAATGTTACAAGAAAACTTAGAAATAGCATGTCTTTGAATGTAATCCATAATAATAACCTCTCTTTATTTTTTTATCCTTGTTGGATGTTATTTCTTTTTATGATAAATATGGTGGGGTTATCTTTGAGTGGCTTGACTGCTTTTCTGATACTCTTCTTAATAAGTTTATCTAGGGTAAGAGTTGGACTTTTACTCCCACTTGTTATGCTCATACAAAATGTCTTAACACCATCACTGAGACTTACATATACAATTTTAGGCACCTTTTGATGCTCATGGGGAAAAATAAATATGCTCACAAAATTTGTTATAAGTGTTTATATAAGGATCTACCCTTTTTACACAAGAGCAATTTACTTTGGTATAAAGTGTATTCCCTCCCTATGCTTTTTTTCTCTTGAAAAGTTCTTATTAAGGGTCGAACCACTATAGATAATTTGAATGCTAATTACCTTGCAATGCAAAACATTTATGTTTTATGTAAGAAGTGTCCTAAAAGTCACACCACTCATCTCTTTTTTGAATGCTCATTTACTTTTGCATTATGCAAAATGGGCACACCATTGGGTTTTTTTTTTCATATTAGATACAACTTTCATCAATTTCTTGCTCAAATTTAGACGGTTACATGTATGGTTACTAAATTCTTCTCTCTTCTTGTTGTTCAAGTAACTGTTCAACATAATTAGATTGAAAGAAATGCTAAAATATTTAGAAGTGAAATTGCAAATGCTGATATAACCATTATAAAAATCATAAATGCTATTAAATATAAAAGTAGGAAATTGAAATTCAAATATGATATTTTTTATTGCATTTCCTCATTGTTTTACTCATAATCGGGTTGTCTTGTTTCTCTTATGTTATATATGGAGTTCCATGCTGAGAGTCCAATTTATGAGGAGATTTTATCTATATCACTTTCTATAATGAGTTTTCTACAAGTTCGATCGATTTACCCGTTCAGGTAGTATGGGTGGCATCTCTGAAATGCTTGGGAGGCTTTTATGATATTATGGCTTTTACATTTGATCTTCAAGATTCAATCGGACTGCTCTTTGTTCATGGACAGAATCTTTGAATTTTTTATTGGGTTTGAAGTTTTGAAAGAAATTGATACCTTTTTCATTTTTTTGGGATTCTTCAAACAAGACTTTTGGTTTTTCTGGGGAGCAACGATGCATTCCAAAAGGCCTTTCTATGTGGCTCAATCGGATTATTCATTTTTTAACTTGTTTGCTTTTGATGACTTCTGCGGTTGGAACTTCTACTTTTGGATAGATAATTGGCCTCTTCGTTAGACTTTTTGGCCTGGTTGACTCATGTTGATACATGTTTAGCCTGGATGGAGCCGGATCATTGAAGCTACTTTTGTCGATTCTATGACTTTTCGTCTAAGCTCTCGTTGGTTCATTAGACAGCCCTTGCTTTGTAATTAACTTAGTTTCCATTTTAATTTCTCAATTGTGACATTTTTCTTCTATGAATATCTATTTCTTGTCAACTATAGGTCTGTTTACTTAATAAAATAGCTGATGTTTATGTATTCTTATTTTGATTAAAAGATAAGTCTATGTGTGACTCTCAATTTTCCCCAAAAATAAAAAGTAAAAATAACAAATCATTTTTATTTATATTTTGATTATTTTTAAAAATAATAACCTTTTAGAAATATATTTAACTTCAAAGTAAAATATAAATAATAAAAAAATAAAATATTAAAACTTATTTCAAATAGCATCACTTTTCATTTTGATATATTTATTATTTATTAATTTATTTGATATAAGATATTTTTGATAACATATTCATTTTTTTCTAAAAAAACATTCCGAATAATTTTTAAATATTTAACTATTTTAAAAAATAAATTAATCAAATTTTCAAAATAAAAAATAAAAATATGAGAAAAAAATCACTAAATAAACATATTTTTAAAATAAAAAATAAAAAAATTCCAAACAAACTCTTATATTTGGTATTTAATATTTAATCTAATACCTTGCAATTGATTTGAGTTAAATTCTCAGTGAGTACTCAGAAGCATAAATTAGACCCAAAATAACTCAAAAGCTTGACTCCCTAATTGAAAATTGACTCACAAAAGAATTATAATCTGACTCTCAAATAAAAAATTTCAACCGGATTTCACCCTTCTCCTACTGCTGGACCCATCTCAAGGCTTCCTTCTCTCTTCGTCATGTTACACCTTGTCTAAATCGTTGAGGATTTTTTCAAATTCATTAACAGTGTAATATTTTGCAAGCAATAAAATTGAGATGTCAATTATATTGATGATATAGTTTTATAGCATGAGTATGCCTAATAATAATAATATATCCCAAAAATCAGCCTTCATGAGTCAAAAGCTCGCAGTTAGGAACTCTCATAAACTTAGGCTAGCCCAACTGACCGGTGGACACGATTTCCGTCAGTTGTGGTGTGATGCCAACGTAACTCATCGATGTGCCGACTCTCTTCCATTAGCTGTCGAGCCGACTTCTCAAACTGCCTATGCGAACTTGCTCGTTGAACTGGCCTTTCCATTGTGTTCGATGAACTGAGTAATTAGATTCACTAGCCAAACTCACCTCCTCGACAATTCTTATAACCATAAAAATCTAAAAGGCAAGATTGACATCAAGAAATGACATGTCACAATCTCATTTATGTGTCACTTGACACGCGCTGTGGCCTTCTCATCAAGTCAGTGTAGACATATTCACTTTAATATTTTTTTCATACAAGCATAAAAAAAGGGAGATGGACTAGAGTCCTTGCACCATAACTAAAATGAAATCCTTCGGATCCTCTCTCTCTCTCTGTTAGATCCTCTCCGCCGTGCTGGAGGGGATCATAAAATATAACGCATAATTCAACCTCGAGAATAAATCCATCCTCTTCTTTCATTTCTCCATACACACTTCTCTCTCAAGTTGTGTGAACTCACAAATATTATATACACATCATAAAATGATTCAACGAACAATTTAATATAAATAGCATCATTCAATAAATATAAGATTTAAATATAATAATTCCACTGGGCTATACAAATCGAAAGTAGCAGGACTAGAAATGTTTCATTGCCTTGTCTCATTCCATACATTTTGATACCGACAACATTTTTTATAGTTCTGGTTGTCCATTTTTTGTTCTATCTGTAAGACTCTTTAGGTGGAATTAGCTCTTAAGTCCTTTGTTAATTCAAGATTATTTAGCATTAATGTTAAGGCTAACAAGGATTATATTTCTGCATCATTTTTCAATATAGCTCAAAATTAACTTAGAGGTCATTTAGTTTGAACTCAAGCTGAGCCAAATGTATTGTAGGCTATCTTGATCTGAGCCAAACATGTCTCGACACAATTGGGTAAAAAATATGTTCTGATTATATTTGTTTATCCTTCAGCTATTTTGAATTACCATCATTCAAATTTTGTAAATAGGTAATAAAGTATGTGTGATGACAAGAATATATTATATATTTAATTATATAAATACATTTTAATTCAATCTCAAGCTTATAACAACTCAAACCGACCTATATTATGATGAACACAACAATGCTATCATTTTTCTTTGTAATATTTTAAAAAGTTATTTATCCGAAAATTTGAATCATTATACAAATATAATGGATTAACTCATTATTTTTTTTTCCATTTTTTTTTAATATTAGATTTTGTTTATGCATATTCCTGTTTTCTCATAAATATTGATACGTTAACAACAAATTTTCATCATCGAGCATGAATCTCGAGGCATGACATGAATTTCGAGGCAAATTTGTTAGCAAGAAACGTTCAAACTTCAATTAAAAATTATTTAGAATTTCGATGTCAACAAACTTAAAGTCAACTTGATCGGCTTGATGAGGAGAACCTAATGATATCAAAAATTGGTTCAGTACGGGTCAAATCAAGCCAAAATTAAGCTATTAAACCATTTTTGGAAGCTTTCAATTCATAATTGGAAGGTCAAATAAATTCCAAATTTGATAGGATTATGTAGTTAAATTGAGTGTCTCGATAATAAGAATCAAATGAGCCAAAGATCACTCAATTTTAATATCATTAAGATAGTTAAATGTTCATAGAATATCGTCTGATTAGGGAATCTCCCCTAGCGTCTTATCAGAATGGTTTAGGTTCTTTTCTTATTTGCAATTCAGGCTCTACAAATAGAGCCCTACACCTTCTTGAAAGGGGAGAGGTTGAAGTACAATATTTTGCAACAACAATCTGACGAATGCTCCCTGCTTTTGCAGCCACGGACCATCGATTGTCCGTCGTCGCTAACTACCATTAGCTGCCACCAGCTCCTTGTAGCAAAGTCAAATGTGGAGTCACAACTTGCAATATGGAACCTCACAGACATTGTGAAACGGTAAAGCAGTCGGTGGAGCAATACGTCATCTAGCTCGCCATACAGCAACGCCTTCTAAAGACGGCATAACGATGCACCTCTAATACTATGGAACGACACATACCAATGACGGTGTAATATTTCACCACGCATATGTTGCAATGTTGCCTCCCACAGACGGTGTAATAATGCACCACAAATACGAAGCAATGACACACCCCGATGAAAGAGTAAAAATACAGCACACATGCGGTGCAACGACACCTTTCAAAGATGATGTACAACACAACACAAATATGGTGTAATGACACATCCTGATGATGGTGTAATAATACACCTCACATATAGTACAATGGTGCATCCTCACGATGGTGTAATAATGCACTTAGAAAATACTGACTTTCCCTGGATTCTTAACACTCCCTCCTTAAAACTCTCAACTTCGACCCCTATAACATATGAACGTCATCACGGCTCACTAATATGACCCAAAAGTACAATTATGACTTATGTGGCTCACAACACGTGCATCTCCCAACTCTGACCGCTTCAACCTACAAATATCATTGCATCTCACCACTACGACCTATGTGACCAACTATGACCTACATGGTCTATAGCTTGTGCAGCTCTTAAATCTGGCCTTTGCAGCTTGTGGATATCATCACACATCATCACTACGACATATGTGATTAACTATGACATATGTGTTTCACAACTAATTCGCCTCTTGACTTTGACCCTTGCAGTCTACAGATGTCATCACAACTCACCACTATTACCTATGTGATCAACTATGATCTATATGGTCCACAGCTCATGCAGGTCCCGACTTCAGTCCATTTGGCCCACAAACATCATCACAGCTCATCGTTAAAATATCTTACTTTTTAAAGTTTATTTAAAATTAAAAATTTATTTAAAAAATATTATTTTTAAAATTTTGCCATGATTCAACTTTCAACCTTATTTAGCCCACCATTTTTTGATTTAGAATGATTCCACAAATCTATATGTTTTGCTTAATATATCCCCAAACCATATATCATACTATAGAAGGTCAAACCTCTAATGCTTGCTATATAGTATTGGTTTTGAGTTAAACTACATAATCTTGTCTTTTAAATTAACTTCTCAAGAGGCCAATTATTGCATGAGTGATCCAGCACAAAAATACTTAATTGTGAAGTGCCAAGATAAAATTATTAATTACATCCTAAAAAAAATTCATATTATAACATAATTCTTTGCTTAAGTTATTTATTTTGGTCAAACTGTCTAATCTTTATCTTCTAACTTATACATAACATATTAGCAGGAATGCAAATGAATCATGACACGGAGTGCCATTCAAAATTATATTTGAGCTAGAACTTTTTTATAAATATCTTCAATATCTAATTCGAGCTCAAGTCGACTTCAATTCGAGCTCAGTTCATAGATTAGTCATTGAGCTTATTGACGAGCAACTCGTTTAACAAAATAAATACCTGGCCTTAATCAATCCTTCATTGAAATTTCACTCGAACTTTATATGAACAGTTTGTTGAGAAAATAATTGAATTGTATCAAGCAATGTTCATTGAGATTAAAAATAAACATTTAAACAATATGGTTCATGAATAAGTTATAATTGACTTGTAATCAACCCTATTGCAACTTTTTAATGATATTGTTCATGAACATAAATAAACCAAATAATAAATTGTTCAAACATGCTTGATTAGTTAATTAATCGAGTTGAGCAATGAGCAGCTTTTCTAACGCTTGGGTCTGTTTGGGACAATTGCAGCTTATTAAAGAATTGTTGTACGACAGCCGTGGTAGGAAGTTGATATGCAAAAGTTAGTTGTTTGTTATTTTTTATAGTTTTAAAACAGCTGTGTTGCAGCTTTTTCTGAACAAATAAATTTTCTGCCCATGTACTGTAGTGTTGTTTATAGTTGAACTATTTATGTTAGCACATTCGATACTTGAAAGCAAATATCCAATTTGAATGTTACAAAAAAAAAAAAAACAAACAAACACCTCACAAAACAGTAACACAACAATCAAAATTAAGAAAAAGATTATTAAAATAATAATTAATAATATAATAATATAGTTTTTAAATTGTAATTTGTTTATTTCAAGAGATAAGTCATCCTCCAAGGGAACTCGCCACGTTCAATCACTATCGACGGTGGATTCCTCCATCCCATCTACTTACCTAAAGATGGCACAACTTTATGTTTTTTTCCTTGGGCACCTATAAAACTCTCCCATTGCAATGTAGATGTCCCAAAGTAAGCATGAAACATTGTAGTTCACAATAACAGTACAATGCTTTGCAGGTACAGAAAGTCCTCAAACACAACTTTTATGAAGGTTTAAAACAAGAAAGCACAAATCATTGTATTCAACATCAGCTAAAAAAATTAGAAGTAATGAATGCAATTTTGATTAAATAGTGAGGTCTCGGAAAACATAGTATAAACCACCAAACATGTCACTACAAGAAGACAACAGACCTTATAAAAAAAAGGTTTTTGGTTGCCTTTAAATTATGTAAACGGAGCTCATATGTGTCATATATGGATATCATAAAAAAAAATCATCCAGAAGTACCTCAAAAGCCATAACACTGAAAAAGGAGAAGAACTTAGTCGTCTTAATTAAGATTTCATATGTGACAAGAACCAATAGCGACATATGTGTCATCCAAAAGACATTAAATCTCTCATCATAGACCTCCAAAACCCAAAAATAAAACTTGCAATAAAAGTTTATATTACATATTATATGTGTGGTTGCCTCTTCTGCCATTCAAGTAGGGAATAATACATACAAAAGAGTGAGAAATAAAATCGAGATTCAAAATATAGATGATTAGATTAAAATTGATACAACAAACAATAAAAGTTTTTCACAACACATTGGAAATAAAGTAGCAAAAAAATATCAGCCATCCAATTAGCGAATAATGCATACAAAATAGTGAGAAATAAAATTGAGATTCAGATGTAAATGATTGGATAAAACATTGATACAATAAATAACAAAAGATTTCATAACACGTTAAAAATAAAGTAGTCAGAAAAGTACAATTGGTCCATTCAACATCTGCAATTCGTTCTCTCAATTTTATCATCTCTCTTACATCTTCCCCGTCCTAGGTGCAAGTCTCAGGTAATTCATCTTTTGTCTATGATAAAAATTATCCTAGGTGATATTCATATCCTTCAATAAGAATATGTGAATGATCTTCATCAGCCTTGTTGAAGTTAATGTCATTGTGTGAGGGATGTAGTTGAATATAGTTGTGAAGAATCTTTGTGACCACCACAATCTGCACATATAAATAACAAATTGTAGGATGAAATACAAATAACCAAAGCAGCATTAATTGTGTTCCAAAGAAAAATAACTATCCAAACCAAATACTAGATTGTTCTAATAAAAAACAAATATAGTCCAACTAGAAAAAAATGAAATTCAAGCCCCCTTGTTGTCATGAAAATAATGTAAATAATTGACCCTACAGACAAAGGTCATCGTCATAAAGAACTCTATATCAGGTCTTCTAGCAAATTTATGGAGAACAAATAAAATAATATGTCCTCATAAATTTCTGGACTTGCCTCTAGAATTTACATAACTCGCTAGATGAAAGTTGCTTGTGATGTCTCAGGGTTATTGGTGCATGAAACACTAATTGTGAAATTTAGCTTCTAATGAGTATAGTGCCTTATTTTCTCTTTTTCACAACCCTTGGATGGTTTGATTGACTGATGGAATTAACATCATTGAAGTTCAGGCTAGGGCCTTTGTTGGATTCAACTGTTCCCTCGACATCCAAGTTCTCAGTTATGCCAGCAAACCCTCGCTCACTAGGGACTCATGCATGATCACCAGTTGCCACTACTCCGCCAAATATATGATTCAACTTCTCTTCCAGCTCAAGGTTAATGCCACTGGATTTGGATTTTTTTTTTGACAATTAGCACCATATACAAAGTAATAACATATAGATATGTTGATCTATTTGAAAAATAAAAAAAAAATGATTAAATGGATTTGATTAATTTTCACGTCCAATCTCTCAAGCTACAGTTCTTCTGAAGCATTGTTCGCTTTATCGGATCCCAACCCATGCTCATGGATCCTCATTTCAATTCATTTCAAATTTTTTGACAGCAATAACAAGTCTTTATCCTACTAAGTGGGGTGAGCTACATGAATCCAATTTCTCCATTGAGTCCTATTGAGTGTCATATTTTCATTTAATTCTAAAAAATTAAAATCATTCTTATACAAATGCCCAAGTTTTTCTAGGCCTACCTCTGCTTTTCTTAAGATAAGTTGAACCAAAAACATCTACTCTCCTAACCAGATCATCAGATGTTCAACGTTCAATGTGATAAAACCATCCAATATGAATCTCTTTAATTTTGTTCGCCATTGAAGCTACACCAACCCTATAACATATATATTCATTTCCTAATTTCTTTCCTTTTTTTTTCCTTTCTTCATTGATCCCATTTATTTTTTGATTGCATCTTATCATATTCTCTTCTTGTACTTTCCTTGAACTTTTTTATAATGTTTTGTCAGCCCTCCTTGTTAAAATAGGTTGTGTGTCGATTTCCCAATCCCACCTCTTTAAGGTAGAAGTCGTAAAATGTTAGTTTGATTTTTTTATCTGTCTATTATGTCTTAACCATTGTGTTAATAAAAAAAGAATCAAACAACATAAATATTTTCCATAAAAAATAATTACCACAACTCAAAGAAAAATATCATTGTCATAAAAAATGATTACCACACATCACCACATCCACACCACACACCAACACATCCACACACCATACAACCATCTCCATAACACACACAACCACCTCCACAACACATAACAACACATCCACACACATCCACCTCCACAACACACACACCACACCACACCATCATCTCCACACCACACACCAAAAACACCTTCACACCAAACCACCACCTTCACACCACACCACCACCTCCATAGCACACACCAACACATCTACACACCACACCATGACCTCCACATACTACGTTGCCACCTCCATACCACAACACCACCTCCACACCACACAACACCTACCACTACCTACGCCACAAACCATACACCATCACCTCCACACCAAACAACAAAATCCATCATTTTGGGAAGCCACCACAAAATCAACACCACCACCAACCAGAGTATTATAGCACAACCATAAAACCCATTTGTATTTAAATTAATTTCCATATGCAATTACTTTCACCACCAAATTTTAAGCAATAACCAACATCATAGCACAATCATCCAAATTCATAAATTGGAGAGAGCACAGAGAAGCGAGCCAATCAAACCGAATATAACACATAGAGCCCATTAAATCATAAAATCAAACATCACAACACAACCACCTAAATCCATCAACTGAATATAACACTGAGAACCCAAATCCATCAGCTGAAAATTACACAGAAGACTCAAATCATCATCAGAGTGGAGCACAGAGAATGCAGGAAAAATCCCAAAATCCAACATTACAGCACAATAACACAAAAACCATCAACCACTTATAGCACAAAGAACCCAAACCATCAACCAAATATAGCACAACGAACCAAAATTTTTATTGCAAAAATCTAAATGCCTGAACAGATAATGGTAGAGAATATTGTGGGGCGAAGAAGAACCAATGATCCAAACCGAGCCGAAGAACAGAGGGGAGAGGGAGAGCAGGAGAAAGGCAAGCTCACTGCAATAATCTCCGAAGCCAATGAAACCAATGCCTAGCCACCAGAGCCACGGATCGAAGAGGATGGAGAGAGGTAATGTTAACTTTATAGAAAAAATCAAGAGAGAGGGGAGAGAGGTCTGAGAGAGTGAAGAGCAAGACAACACAAGCCACGAGATAGGGTTGTAAGAATTACCAAGAAACGCGGTCCGCGTGGTCGAACCCGTAGCCCGCATTTCATATTATTTTTTTCCAAAAAAAGTTGCCTCACCATAACTACCAAACAACATCTTTGACATTCTTAAACTGCATCGCAACAAAAAAGCCACCCCAAACAAACCCTCAAGTAATTTGCATCCCCACTTATTAGCCAAGGAACCCTTCTATTCGTATTACCATACCTTCAGTTAATAATAATAATAATATTATTATTATTATTATTAACTCATTGACTTGAAATAAGAAAAATATATAATATATATATTTTATCTTATTTTTCTAGATTGGAAGTTTTATTTCTTTTTTTTTATACTTTCAAATAAAATTAATATTACTAACATGTGAATTCTTTGATGAAATTCTCACTTAAAATTAATATAAATGTAACACTCTTTAGTAAGTGTTATCTTCATTGATTGATTTATTTATTTATATGCTTATATCTATTTAAGCTATGTTCCTTGCCCATTCTTTCCTAAACTCCATTTTAGGGCTGGAGAAATTGCCAAAAAAAATTTAATTTAGAAAAGCAGAATTTCTTCTTATCATTGCATTAATTTTCTTTAGATTCTGTTTCTAATGTCAATATAAAGTCTACAAATTCAATTGTAAAATAATAATAAAACTGTTTCTTAAATTTTGCCCTTTAGGAAATGACAAACCAAAAGAGTATTAGCCACATTTTTTTTTTAGCACTTATTAATAGTTCTTGCAAAATAATCATTAAATAAAGTTATTTATTTATTTACTTATTTTGGAGTTTATGAGCTTCATGCATGGGACTTATTGATAGGGGCGTAAATGAGCCGAACATGAGCGAGCCCAGTCTCAGCTCGTGTTCAGCTCGTTTATATTTCGAGCTCAAAAAATGTGTGTGTTCGGCTAGTTTGCTTAGCGAGCCGAACACGAGCCGTTCACGAACAAAGAGTCATTTTGACAACCTTAATCATGTAGCTATAAGATGTTAATGATTGGGGCAGATTTAAGACATCATTTGAACCTAATTTAAAATTTTTTATTCTATTTTCTTCATTAATACGTTTAATTGATTATAAATATTCATAGCCTTTTACTCAATTAATTTTTTTTAAAAATACTACTCATTAAAGATATATATGAAATTTATTTGTAGTATTTCGAGCAAAAACGAGCCGAACTCGAACGAATAAATATTTATTTGTGTTATTCATGTTCAGTTTGTTAACTTAGCGAACGAGCCGAATACGAGTTGTTAGTGAACAACGAGCAAATTTGACAGCCCTACTTACTGACGGTCTGGGAGGAAAGAGAATCTGAATATTTGAATACTGCTACAAGTACAACTTACAAATGAACAAGGATTTAAAAATTACAACTTCAAGTAGCCATGACAGCACGGCGAATTTATTTAATAGGCCAGGGTTTTTACATACAGACCACCTTATTCACATGTATTTACATATCTAGTGCCTGAGCTTTACTTTTTTACGTTTATACCATCCATTACTTTCATATCATTTAAAAGGTGAAATGAGCCTCTCATGTGGGAAAAAAATTGCGTACATAAGACGTACGCAGAGCTGCGTACGTCTGTAACCTGCAAACAGGTTATAGGGATGATTTTAGGAGGTTATAACCGTGTTATACCCTTTGTAACTTCCATGTAACCTACATGTAGCTTCTAGTAAGTTCTGCGCTTTTGTTTTGATATGCAGGTAGGTTACAGGGAGGTTACATGGAGGTTACAGGGGGTATAACGCGGTTATAACCTCCTGAAATCCTTCTTGTAATATGTTTACATGTTACAAAAGTACGCAGCTCTGCATACGTCTTATTTATGCAAATTTTTCCTCTCATGCGTAGGTAAAATTGAAGTTTATTTCACTTGAATTGACCTTTGCCCTTGTTTATGCCTATTTGTCCAATCTAACTTGTCATCAAACAAATACCTGATGATTAATTTTTTGTTTTCTTGGTGGGTCCTAATTTTGAATGATAATATTACATACATACAAGACAATTTTTATGTATTTACATAAATAACACACTAAAATTTGATATTTGCACTTATAAGTTTTAGCATATTGGTAGCATAAGCCTATGCATGAAAATGTTTATTGGCTTTTAAAAGGATATTGATGGTGATATTTTTTAAGTATTGTTAAATATGAATGTTTAGGTGTTAGATTTATAAATATATAAGAATTGTGAGGTATGTATGCAATTACCCCTATAAAATAATGTTGGAAAATTTTGGGAGATAAATTATAGAGGAAAAAATTTGGCTTATTATATGTCGTGATGTATTGATTAAACCAAGACATGAAGGAGACCCAATAGACCCTCCCATGATTTCCTTAGGCCAAGTTTGACCCCTATTATTATTATTATTAAGAGACTCGAGGCACCACAAGTACATAAAAGAAGAGAAAAAAAATATAAAGCCCACTAAAAGCTTGGGCTATCACTAGGATCTCCTATTTATAAGTTAGATTTACAATCTCAAGCACCACCGAAAAGAGTATGGTATAAGAAGCAATACGTAAGAAAATACAACAAAATACGAGAGGCTTATAACTCCTATATGGACTCAAACAAAGTAATTGACTTCATGGAAAGTTGTTGGGTCTCATTTTTAGCAATGTAGAACACGCAGACAATCTTTCTAGTTCAATTGGTCAGTCTGTCCTGATTGATGAGGAAGTCGTAGGGTCTCCCTTGGCTTGGGTTGTGTAGCTCTCATATTCATGAATGATTTATATATGTTGCCATCCTTTAGTCATAGTAAATTCTTCTCCTTATGTTGGGGATGCCAGCTTGTGTTGCTCTTAAGAAGTGGATGCCTCAAACATAGTTGGTCAAGTATTTGTTGAACTTGATTGGTGAGTTCATTTGAAACCTTACTAGTGGGTTCATCATTTTATCACTTTATTGGGTGATTCAACCTTTTTTAGGTATATGAAATTATTAAATATGAAAAAATTCACTGTGTTAGAGTATAAATGTTCATTGGCTTAGCATTGTACAAATAACTCGTACACAAATAGATGAAATAAAAAAAGTGTCACCCTTGATTCTTAATATGAAAAATCTAAAACTCTTTAGTTAAAGAAGACAATCTAATAAGAGTAGGGGTTATTGTTGACATTTGTTAGAAGAGTGAAATGAAATGTTGAAGAATGATTAACGACTTAGCTGCGACGATAACTGATTGACAGTAGGATTCAAATGACAATGATTTGAGGTTAGTTTTGTTGGTGATAATCCAACAATGACTGTTGAGACTGGTATGACGGTTAAATGATGGTAATGGTGATCGAAACAGGTGATCAAAGGACAACGCTGGCTAGGAGATGGTGATTCATTGTGCAATGGCACAGTCGTTAATAATACAATTACACAAATCAATCAAGTAATATCTGAATTTCTGAGTCTGAGTTTTGATTCCACGAGAATCTATTTTATTTCACAAATTAGTTTAATTAATCACCACTATATTAATCCTCTCTTTAACAACATGAAGTAATGACATGAAGATAAACATTACACATGCTTTGCAAATACAAAGACAGTTACAATACTATTACTTTGCAAGTCACTAATAAAATATTTTTTATCGTAACTTTCACAGAAAATTATCGAAAAATGCAAATCTACCTAAAAAGCAGTTCTAAATTAGCTATTGATTTATCAACTGATTTTTGTCCACAAACTTCTTGTAGTTATTTGCAATAGATTACCAACCAGAAATATGCATTGTATTTCTTTTCAAAAATCAAGTTCCTTCATCATTTGGTTGAAGTTGTTTGGGCTCAAATTTTTTATATTTTGTTTTTTATTATGTTTTAGTTTAAAATCAAGCATAGTTGCTATTTAAAAATACTCAAAATATTTCATATTTAGTTGTTTTTTAAATATTTTGAGTGTTTCTAAAAACAAGTTAATTTATTTTTAAAAATAAAAATATTAAAACATCCAAAAAAATACACTAAATAAATATATATTTAAAATAAAAAAAAATAAAATAAATGTGATCCAAATTAGTCTTTATTAATCTATTACATAATATATTTCACCTAACAGATTCTCTTCCCCTAAAAGCATTAAATTTAAGATAGAAAGGTGGCCATCATGCAGATTATTTGAGACATTAAAATTAGGTTTATAATTTAGCAGCTACTAAGGGTCCGTTTGGGGCAACTTATAAGTGCGAGCGGCATTTTCAAAACGATGTCGTACCGTTTGGTTCGCGTGTTTCACCAGCTTATCCAAATCGCATTTGGGTTTTTGCACTAAACGCAGGCTGCGAGTCAACCCCAGCGGCCGGCCCGCGGGCCGCATTTCAGGATAAACAGCTTATCCTGAAACGCACAAGCTGCCCCAAAAGGACCCTAAATCATTAGTAATTTTGGATGGCATTTATAACCTTATCATAAAAGGCTCATTAGTGCTAGTTTCCAAAGAACAAAATCCAATTACTTTTATATTTGACTCTTCTTCAACATCAAATATATGGGCATTAGTCGTATATATTTCATAAATTTATTGATTATCAGTATAAGGTTTATGCTCATGCAATCCTCATGGTGTTGTATTGACTCTACCGTAATTTGTATTCTCGATTATTCATATTGAGGATGTCAAATATAGTAATCTTTTGTAAACCAATTTTGATAAAAATGAACATCAACATAATAACATGTATACAAATGTTTATTACAACATTTCACAAAGTGATATTCAATCTTTTATGAGGATACATTTTGCTCTTATTAAAATTGAAAAATGATAGAGTTTTTAACACCATCAATGGATGATTATTTGTGTCAAATTTATGATATTTTTATCCTTGATTGGTGCCCATATCTTCAATAAAACTACTAAATAATAATAATCATTTATTACATTCCAACATATTAATCTCATAATTGCTCCACTTTACTTTGAAAATGAACTATATATATACATAAGAATGGTCAAAGGCTATTATACGAGACCTCACTACCTTCATGTGCCTAATTATTCGAGGACCGCCATTTCTACCAGCAAACTGTTCAGAGGGGGATTCAAACTCATGACCTGAGGGGACTTACGAACTTCAAAGAGGCCGCTCTACCCACAGGCCACGGTTGCAACATATATATATATCCCAAATATTATGTAGACTAGTGAGAGCAAGAGATAAGTGAGCTCTTTCTCATGCTTGGATCAAGTCAACTTTGTGTATCAAGACCAATATTTTGCATCACAAAAAATGAGAATCATAGAAATAAACAAAATCCTACCAACCTAATTCGAAATGTTGTTGATCATCCAGTTCATGCCCTAGTGCTGAATATATTGGTTTAGAACAAAATCATGAATCTAAAAGAGCCAGATTAAAGCTATCACCTTGCCCAAGAAAAAAATGAAGTGTTAGTTATGTAAAAACATAGGATTTAAGAGGTGCCTATGTAAATGTCCCAAACATTAATTGAAATAAGATCAACTTGGAGTTAGCCAATTAGTGCACCCATGTTCGACTCATTATAGACACGACGAAGTTGCTATCAGGCGTTTCCGAGGATTGCATCTAATTTTTGTATCGGCCAACAGTAAATTGTAGCTCACAGTTCTGAAGTTAGCCAATTAGCTCAAATTGTGGCTGTAAGTATTCCAACTCAAATTCATATCATTGCTGCATAAAATTTCAATTGACTCATCTCCCTCTCCTTCTAAAGAATACCAAATCGCATAAAAAAAAAAGCTTGCATAGCACTCTAAATATTACTATTTACAAAATTGACATCCTTTTTAATCCGTTTTTCAAATTCTCACTAAGATATCAAAATGATTGATCATGGCATGCCTAAATAGTTAAAAAAAAATTGACTAAAGTGCTACTTTTATAAATAGCAATTTTTCAAGTGCTAAGTATGTAATTATCCCAAAAAGTAAACTAAAATGAAAACTGTGCATAACAGCATGAGCAATGCTACGTCAATATACATCTTATCCATCCTTCTTTTTTAACTACTTCCACATTATGTCACAAAATAAAAGAATAAAATAAAATAAAGCACCTGGAAGTTCATCATATAATTCTTTTTAATCCGAACTTTCGACTCTGGAGTAAGACGAATACCGCTCGCCGCCAAAGCACCAGTGAAGTAAATTCACCAGATATTTGACAATGCATGTTGAGAAATTTATGCGATCTGGTTAGGTCGACAGGACTAAGCTGTCCAGATGCGGATAGTGCCATCGACAGAGGATGTTAGCATGCAACAATCCTTCGGGTGATAGTTCACGCTAGTCACCTGACAAGGAAACAAGCAAGAGTTGTTTTATTAGGGGCCTTTAGATACATACCACAAAATTCTTATGCAATTAGGTGTCTAAGAACTAAGCATTCATATCTACTTGCATGTCAATCAAAGCTTTAACTTCACATAAAAAGTATCACCATCACTATGATTTTAAAAGTGAAATATGTCTTTTCATCTATAAAATTATGGCACTGAGATATTCTAAGTGTAAATATTAAAATTTGGCTCGGCTAATTTAATGAACATAAAAAATATAAATTAATTAGTTACAAACATACATAAATGCAGAAAGACGGGATGAGGCGGGAATGGGACGGTGTCGTGGACGAACGGGACAGACAAACTGACGGGCGGGCAGGACGAGAGGACGGGCCGACTGATGTGATGGGACGTACGGATGTTACGGGACGGACGGACATTACATACATACATACATACAGACAGATTGAACACACACACACATAGGGCTGTAAACGAGCCGAGCTTGAGCAAGCTCAGACTTGGCTCGTGTTCGGCTCGTTCGAAATAGCTCGTGTTCGAAATCGGCTCGTGAACAGTGTGTTCGTGTTCAGCTCGATTAAAATATTTGTGTTCGTGTTCAGCTTGAAATTGGCCCGTTAAACTAAAATTGAGAAAAATAGATGTAAAGTGTGGGATTCGAACCTGCATCAAATATATACAAAAGAATGCACTAACTATATTGTCACATGAATTGTTATGATTTAAACTTAGACATAAATATATATAATATATTATTATATAAATAATATATGTAATATATTGTTATATAAATAGTTATATAATTTTTTATTTCAAGCTAAAACGAGCAGAACACGAGCGAATAAGGAGTTGTTCGTGTTTGGCTCGTTTATAATTCAAGCTTTAAAAATTTGTTCGTGTTCGGCTCGTTTACTTAACGAACGAGTCGAACACGAGCTACTTAACGAGCCGAACACGAGCTGTTCGCGAACAACGAGCTTTTTTGACAGCCCTACACACACACACACACACACACACACATACATACATATTTATATATATACATCTATATGTATGTATGTATGTATGTCTGTATGTGTGTGTGTCTGTATGTGTGTGTGTCTGTGTGTGTGCATACATCCATACATGTATGTATGTGTGCATGCATGCATGCATGCATGTCTGTATGGATGGATGTATGTGTGTGTGTGTGTGTGTGTGTGTGTGTGGATGTATGTATGTATGTATGCATACATACATCCATCCATGTATGTATGTGTGCATGCATGCATGAATGTATGGATGTATGTATGTATGTCTGTATGCATGCATGCATGCATGTATGTATGTATGTATGTGTATGTATGTATGTATGTACCGAATAACAAGCCATATACAATCAAATAAGGCTCTGTATGTGTCCGGCTCATTTCAAAAAATAAGCTCAAAATAACTATTCAGTATTAAGTAGCTTACCTAACAAATGAATCAAACAGAAGTTTTTTTATCAAGTGAAACTCTAGCGATTTGTGAATAATGATCTCTTTTCACAGACCTAGTTGGTAGACAATGGAAGGAAGGTTGCCAACTGGCAGCTTGAAACTTGGTGGGCTGTAGAATGGAGGAGCAGCTAGAGGCTTTTGTGAATTCGCTGGAAGGCCGTAATTTTCTAGGACCACACGTGGAGAAATATCCCGCTTAATAAATTTCTATGTAATCAAAATAGAAATTACAACTTCAGATTATGTGTTGGTAAATTAAGTATTGTAGGAGTGTCATTGAGTACCTCCGACTTTTAATCACCATGGTGAATCTATCAAACCATGCCCTTGAAAATTATTTTGAGCAATATAATGATCTCTTGAGTCTGCAAACATGGTTTGTATGGATGATACTCTCAAATCTCAACGGAGATTATCATTAAAACCTTATCTTCTAAGCCTTTATTTATGGAGTTATTTTTACATTAGTTGATAAAGTGGCCAACCTAAAGTAGTAACAAGAGACAATTATCTCAACAGCACTCATCTTAAGGTTGGAGCAACGGGTTGAAATTATGTTTTATATTGGGTTTGTATGAAAAGAAATTCTTTTGTAAAATAAAACTCATTTCAGATTTGCCTTTCATTAAAAAAAAAAAATTGAAAGATCTTAGTATGATCATTAACAAATGATATAAATCACAAAACACGGTAAATACTTTTCATCAGAGCTGGTTTCCTAATATCACCATGAATAATAGCAAAAGATTGTGAGGTTTTATATGAATAATTAGGATAAGTACTTTGAGTGTGTTTAGATAATGAATTTCATGCTCGAATATTATTGGATTTTTATTGATGAATAGAGGGAAAGTTTTTTTTTTTTTCAGATACATGATATTGAGAAGTTCAAGGCAGAAGTATCACTAAATTATTGCATTTTTGTTCAAACTACAAACGAATAGAGTTGAGCCGAATGTATCCTTACAAGAGCCCGAGCTCATTCATCAAAAGCTTGTTCGAGCTCGACTAGATCTTGATTCGAGCTTCTACCTCGAGCTCATTTATCAATATCTTGTTTGTGCTCGACTCATATAAGTATTATTGAGCTTATTAATGAGTTACTTATTTAACAAAATAAATGAGCTATAATCAAGCCTTACTCTAACAAAATAAATGAGACAGACAAATACCTCGAGATGACCGAGCAACTTTCATGCCTAAGAAATATTAGAGTGGCCTCAAGTTCATTTCAAATGTCAAGAATGTCTTTCAGAGACTACAAAGCTGGTAGATCGTCACCTGTGAGCACAAATATCATCAACATAGATGATAAGAATAGCAATTTTGTCACTAGAGGAATGTTGAAAGAATAAAGTATGATCTGATTGGGCCTGAAAAAAATCATGACCCTTTACCACCTTTTTGAATTTGTCGAACTAGGCCCTTGTGGATTGCTTCAGTTTGTAGAGGGACTTCCGCAACCGACACACTTGTCCCGCGGAGACGGTAGAGTCAAGGCCCGGAAGGAAGAACATGTACAGTCCTCTTTGAGATCCTCATTAGGAAAGTATATTTGACAACCAGTTGGAGCAATGGGTAATCAAAATTCACAGCAAGTGAGAGTAAGACCCTAATGGTATTTAATTTAACAATTGGATGTATCCTCATTAACTCTGTATGTTTGTGAGTAGCCTTTAGCAACTGACCGTGCCTTGTCGCGTTCAAAGTATCCATCGAAGTTAAATTTGGTGATAAAAATCCAGCGACACCCTACTTTTTTCTTTCCTGGAGGAAGATCCATAACATCTCATGTATGATTTTGCTGAAGGGCATTCATTTCATCCATTACAACAGCTTTCCAGAAAGGGTCAACTAAAGCAGCTTCAACAGTGGATGGGAGGTGATGATCCATCAGGGCAATAGCAACGCTTTGTAGGTCGGCGATACACTGTGGAAAGAGGAATGTTTTTTCATGGAATAAGGAGAGCTTACCTTACTACATACTTCAACAGGAGAAGTCGCCTCCTCATTCAGAATAGGGTCAATTTTGGGATATCACTCGAAGAGGATTCCAGGTTCGATAAAGAGGTAGCAAGCTCCAAAGTGGGAAGATGAGTGCACCGAGTATAGACACGGAGAATGGGAGGATGTTTTGATTGTTTGGTAGGTGACAAGTCCAGAGAGACAGAAGGCTCCTCGGATACAGTCGTTGGAGAAATATTCACAGAGGTCGGATAAGGAATAGTATCCAAGAAATCAAGTTCTCCCTCACTTGAGGCAGTATGCAGGGAAGTATGGAACACTTTCAAAGAAGAATACATCGACACTTACATAGAGTTTATTTGTGGTAGGATCAAGACACTGATATCCTTTCTGAGTGGCAGAATATCTGAATATGACATTTTATAGACCTGAGATCAAGCTTACTACGATTAGGGATAGTATTCCAAATAAAGGTCGTGCAGCAAAAAATTTTGGGTTCAAGAGTAGTGAAGAGCCAATTGGTAGAAAAACATGATATCAAGATGGCTAGTTCTGAAGTTATGAATTTTTTTATAAATTCTATTAATGGATAGGTGGCAGTAAGAACGACATCATTCAAAAACATTTTCGGGACACTAGATTGAAACATAATAGAGCGAGCTACTTCGAGAAAGTGTCGATTTTTTCTCTCCATTACTCTATTTTATTGAGGAGTATTCGTACACGGGCTATGATGTATGATGCCCTTACTTACCAGGAACTCACCTAAAATAGAGTTAATAAATTCACGGCAATTGTCGGTTCAAAGGACTTGGAGTTGATGTTTTGAATTGTGACAAAATGAAGAAGTTAAAGTTTTTGAACGTGACAACAAATTTAGATTTACCTTTTAAGATATAAGCCCACGTCATTTGAGTGTGGTCATCAATTAAGCTAAGAAACCACCGTTTATTAGTGTAACTGGAAGTGCAAGATGATCCCCATAAGTCACTGTGAATAAGAGAAAATTGAGCAAAAGGTGTGTAAAGATGGGATGGATAAGGAACGCAATAATTTTTAGCCAGTTGGCAAATCTCATATTTGAAGTTAGTAAAATTTTTATTAGTAAACATCAACGGATACAATTGTTTAAATACTGAAAAACTAAAATAACAAACAATAATGCAACAACAAAATATGACATTCAGTAGATCGAGAAAAATTGCAACTATTAGGAGAAATGTCCTCGTTCTCCGTGTCTCTTGAAAGTAGATCCTAAGTACTTTTTTAGCAGTTCCAATCATCCTCCATGAACAACGATCCTGAAAGACACAAACATCAACAAAAAAATTAGCAACACAATCCATATCATGTGTCAACTTACTAACAGATAACATCACGTGAGCAGAGGGACGTGTAACACATAATTCAGACTTGGACTGGTTGTTAACAAAACCGACTCATTATCAGCAATAGAGTTACCGGAGTCATTGGCAATTTTAACTTTATCTTTCCCAGAGCATCGATAATACATTGAGAAAACTTGAGTGCATCCAATTGTGTAGCACTAAATCAATTATTCATAAACCAGAAGAAGAAATGAGTGTCATACGAGTGGTACCTTGACGAATGTGGTATGTTGACTGGCCTGAAGTGAACTGATTGGATCCGAGTAGCTTGATTAATTGCTACATCTGACTCTTGAGAGAGTAGTGTGATTCTGGAGCATTCCGAGTGGAAGCTGGTTGTACCGTAGTGGATTCAAATGTCGTAGTGAGACTCTTAGCAGAAAAGGATTTGACTGAAGGTTTGTATGTCAGTTTTCCATGAAGTTTCCAACACTTTCTCTAGTATAGTTTGGTATGTGATAGTAATCACAAGTGGACCCGGTGGTTCGAGGAGGGTTTGAGGAGTGTTAAATACAATTAGGTCAATACAAAAGATTCGACTTAAATGGAAATGCCGAGCATAACAATGCTCCGGCTTTTTTCACATAAAATTTCTGTGAAAGAAGCACGAGCGGAAGGAAGGGAATCCCTTCCGAGGATACAGTTCCGGACTTCATCAAGATCTTTGTTAAGGTTGGCCAGAAATTGAAACATGTGATCTTTTTCTACAATTTTCTAAAAGAGAGAAAGATCTGTCGAAGAATCTCACGTGTAATCATAGTAGAGATCACATTCCATTCACAAGGCCGTCAAATAATTGTAGTACTACGTCACATCCTCAATCCCTGTTTCGCCTCGCAAGTCGTTTTGAAAACCTCATAAAATCGGCTGGAGTTTCTTACATCTGAGTAGATATCCCGAAATGCAGTATGCCTTAAGGAAAAAACATATATGAACGACCAATCTTAGTCACCATGGAGTAATCAACCACGACATGACCATGAAATTTTCCACTTTCCATGTTTCATACATCGAGTCGGTTTAAGGAGATTCACGAATCATTCCTGTGAGATACTCGAATTTTCCTCATCCCTTGACGAACAAGGACACGACTTGAGACTATTGGAGAAAATTAGAACCGTTCATTTTATGGGTGGTGATTAGAAACTTCATTTGGTTTTCTGATTCTCCGCTCTATGGAGTGGATATAGGTGTCAAGCCTCCAGTTGGCTCAAGTACACTGTCGGGAGAAGGCTCGGTAGTGGAAGAATCCACCAAGATTCCAACGGAGCCTAATGTGATGTTGGGCTGCCAAGACATTGGAAGATCTTTGAAAAACTACTGAGAGATCTTGGAATTTCAACAACGAAAGGTCCGACGGCTGGAAGAAGCCCTGAAATACCAGCAAGGAGAATAAGCTAGTTAGAGAAAGCTCAGGTCGGCAGATGGGATCTTCGGCGATTGGAACATGCCACTAGATGCTAAGGGGGTAAAGAAAGCGCGGCAGAAACAATCGCGATGTAGGAGGGTGGCAAATTGGACGTGGTAAAGCAACCGCGACATAAGAGACACGACAAGGAGCACCGACAAATTGGACACGACAAAGTATTCACAACAGAAGATTCACGACAAAGGAGGCGTGGCAGGGAGGGTCTGCAGGTGGTCAGCGATGATTCTGGCGGCAGGGAAAAACACGGGGAACCTGCAGTTGGCCGGCGGCAGAAATCTTACAGGGAAAGCCCTACAGGTGGTCGACATCTGGGGTAGAGGTTCTAGGTAAAGAACCTTTTCTAATACCATGTGCACTTTTCAGAATGGAACTTCATTCATTGATAGGAAAATGGGTATAAATAAATATTACAAGACCTAAATAAAGGGAAAGACATTAATTCAAAAATAGAGCAACTAGAAAATGCATAAATATAGAATGAAAAATATAGAAAACAAATAAAAACTAATAATAATTGCAGCAGTAGTTAGCCTAATAATTAGGCTATTTCTAATAATAATCATTGCTAGTGTCTATTATATCTTCATCATCATCCAAAATCTATTATTCATTCACTAGATTTATAGTTCTAAAATCTCTTCATCCATTAACTCGCGCTCATCTTTTTCATCCCCAAAATTTACTATTCTAGAATTTGAAGTTCATGTACCAACATTTGGTCCAACAAATTTCTTAACATGCAGCTTTCATCTTAGATTCTCAAACTAGTCATACGCTATTTGCATCACCTTCTGCAAATTATCATCATGAAAAACTAACTTATTATTCGTGTTTGAAGAATTAGCACCTATCACATCCAAGACGTAATGAAAGTACGAATTGGCTAGCTTATGGTTAACAATTTGTTGGGTGGATATAATCCACTTTGTTTGAAGATATAATTGTACAATTGGTTTGAATAATCTAAAAAGCTATGGGATTTCTTACATGATTGTTATTCATATGTGCTAAGGCTAGAACAAGAAACTCGCTGAATGACTTTCAATTGATCAAGTGGGTCTAGATGAATTCATTGAGTATTATAAGATTCACTTCCTCTGCAAGTACTTGGCAATAGTTGAACTTCCAGCAAAGACAAGGAAAAAGTTCACCTACACTGAGAAGTTGGCCGATTTATTTATTTTTTTTTTGGGACATTTAAAGACATTGCACACAATTCTTATGCATTTACATATCTCACACCTAAACTTCCATATTTACACACATAGCACTTGAATCTTTAATATCACATCAAAAATAGCACTACTATCACTTTTTAAAAGTCAAATACACCTTTTCATGCATGGTTTTAAACACCAAGTGCAGGGCGAGAGATATGTTTTATTAGAGTTTTCTCTAACTAAACAAAAATGGTCAATAACTGCAGGGATCAAGGAAAATAGAGGAGAGATTGACTTTTCCTCCTACTTGCCAAACTGCAACAATCCAGTAATATCCATGGAGCAATCGACACTTACAAATAACTATTGAAAACTTAATGGGAAGAATTCTTTTCAATGATCTCACTCAATTCAAATAGTGGTAAGAGGAAAAAATAAAAAAAAGTTACCTATATGGAACCATCATATAACCCAAGCAGGAGATCCTTTCTTCCTAATGTGACTGGTAATATCCGAGCTTATCATTCAAAGGGAACACATTGGATCGCTAAACTAGTTGACAAAACTACAAAAATAATTTAGATAAAAGTAAATAGAGTGCATTTTCGCTTGAAAATTTGTGTACAATTACTTAAATTACAAGATTGGGCCAAAGATTTGAAGCAAATAAGCACGAATGTCACTAAATACTTGATCACATAAATTTTGATAAAAAATAGACATATTCAAGCCAAATGACTGGTGCGGAGGCTTTTACAAAAAGAAAATATCATTTAAGGAAAAATTACAGCTAATTTTCAGCATTTAATTTCAAATTCAAGCAGGGTTAAACGCACACGAGTAGAAAAACTATGAAAACTGTTGGAATGTGAAGCAAAAATGTAAACTTGAAATTGAAAGTGCAACTGCCATGATCACAAATTTAGTTCCCATGATAAAACAAAGCATATATCATTTTTATCATTTTATTCAAAACAAAAGGGTTGAGAAGAGAAATACTGGTATAAATTTAATTCATTTTTCAAATTAAGTGACTTATATTTTAACAAAGAGGTCAGCATTATTACCTAAAAAACAAACTATGAATGGTCCGTAGGGATACATGAAGGGAAAGAGTAAAGCCACTACTGATGAAATAGTTGGTAATATGGGCTGTCAAAGCAATTTTATGGTACATTGGATTGACAACCCTGTAATGATTGCAAAGTTATTGTCTTCATGGTGGGAATGTGGTTTGTAAATCAGTAGGCAATAATATGGCCTGTAAACCAAAAATATGTGAGGTGAATAATCATAATAGATTTACATACATGTGGGGAAAGGAAGTAGATGAAGGATCATAACAAATGATAAAAATAAATTTCTTCTCATTTGAATACAAATGTAGATCTAGGACCCTCAAATTCCCAAATTGAAGTTGTCGCTCTTTTCCATAATTTCCCCTTAAAACTCCTACTCTGTCCATTACTTTTGGTTGATTGAGTGTTTGTTAAAAGGGCAATCGTCAAATATATATATATATATATATATATATATATATATATATATATATATATATATATATATAATCTAGAATTGTATTAAAAAGATAGAAGTCTCATATAGGATCTAGACGCAAAGGGCCTGATGTCAGACAAATTTACAATATCCTGGATGTCCCTCATTAAGCGTGCATAAATTTGAATTTCCCCACTTGTATATTTACCAATACAATAATAACAGAGTTTTACTCCAATTAACACCAATAGGCGCAACAAACCCCAAAGAAGCCTGATCTGTTCAAAAAAGGCAAGTCGTAGAAATAATGCAAGCTCTAAGAAAATTGAACATGGAAGGAGAAGCTTAAGCATAGCAAAGGAATCAATAATTGAAAGACTGTAAAGCAATACACGGGTAAATAGGCTAGTTAATCAAGTAATAAAAACTTACAACAGAGGCATGGGCCCGGAATCTTGAAACCACGGATGCATCAACTAAATCCCAGAAATAAATAAAACCATCTTCAGATCCACAAGTTACGTGGGCATCAGTATTTGTAAGACAGCAATCCATTTTGTATGACTACAAAGCAATACAGAAAGTTCTCATAAACAAATAATCTTGCACAAAACTTTCTTCTTTTCTTGAGGCACAAAAAGGCAGTCTACTTTAAAATTGAACTGCCAGCTAATTTATAATATATAATAAGCAAGTTTTAAAATGATACCAAGGGTCAAAAGAGCTTAGAAAATATATCAGAAATATTAGCGAAATAAGATTTAACTGTGGATCTTCATGCCTTACAAATGTGGCCCTTGTATTGTTGAAGGAGTTCACCAGTGGTCCTGCCATTACCAATAAAGTTATTTGGTTAGAAACTTTAGAGTTGATATAAAGGAATTGCCGTCAGTCATTTATTCTCACCTGTCAAGAAGACGGAGTGTGGAATCCAAGCAATTAGCAAGTATACAGTTAGCATCATTTGACAGGGAGATACAATTAACTGGGTGCTTCAAGTCATCAACAAGTTCCCTAGTCCATGAAATATGAAAGGTTAATGAACTTAAACTCAAAAAATCTGAATTTAGCAGAGAACAAAATAATGAAAATAGAACTAAATATAATGAGAACTCATTGATG
The DNA here is from genome assembly GCA_003013225.1 of Phalaenopsis aphrodite. Taxonomy (NCBI): domain Eukaryota; kingdom Viridiplantae; phylum Streptophyta; class Magnoliopsida; order Asparagales; family Orchidaceae; genus Phalaenopsis; species Phalaenopsis aphrodite. The sequence goes on from NEWO01000291.1 coordinate 287,694, forward strand.
TGATTCTATCCAAATCACTCACCTACCAATTCGAATGTCAAATGTGCGAACAGTTCCATCAACACTTCCAGCTATAATTTCAGTTTTTGTCAAGCAAATAGACATGACACTGTCTATAAATGTGTCAATAATCTGAAAATAAATCTTAAGTTATTTATCATGCGTGAAATACAATTTATTACTATCTATTAATCAGAATGATGGGTGTCTTATCTAATTAGTTGGATTTCTAAATTGCAAACCTGAATAGGCTCAGTACTATGAGATCTGCAATCCCATGCCCTCACAGATCGATCATAACCAGCTGATACGGCCACAGATCCATACTCATTGAACTTTACTGCATTCACCTGAAAGAAGTAAAGTGTATACATGAGGCTAATGTTAACGGCTTGCAATTAAATCAGAAAGGCATTACCTCGAGCATTGAATGATGTTCCATCGAAGGTCAAGGACCAAACAATTCCACGGAAAAGGTTGAACAGACAAAAAAAAAACCACTTAATTTCGTTTTTTTGCACGTCTGATAAATTCCCAAAAAAGCTCAGAGGTCAAATAATTAATAAGCATTCACTTAAAACCTAAAAATTCCCAAACTCAAGGGAGTCCTTTGCAGGTCCACGAAGGACATGGAACCTCATTTTAACCTCAGTGAACCGCAGAGCTACCCTACTTCACTTTGAGGACTCCAGATGTCAAATATTTGTAAAATGGCAAACAATGGTCAAAATATTAAAATATTACAAAATCACCAACCATAAGCCCTTGCGTGCTTAAAAAGGACCACGCCTAATCATACCAATTCAATGTGTAAATTTTCATGCGTTCGGGTAGGTGAAAAGAAGCGGACCTCCCTTCGCGTCCTGCGTTCAATTCATGCGTTCGGGTGAAAAAGACGTCATGTGCCCCTCTTCTGTCCCCCTCACCCTCACCTTCTTCCTCGCGGCCGGTGAGAAATTTGGCAAAAATTCCACTCTGCTCTCCCTCGTCCTCGCCCTCCTAACGAAACCCTAGTTTCACGCCTGGTATGCACCATCGATTTCGATCCTTCTCTGATTTTGCTAGAGCTTGTTCGACCCCTGACTTGTGTCTCGTTGCATCTTTGTTTGGATGCACCCTTGCTGGTTTTGGAGGAGTTTTTATGGAATTTTGGATGGGTGCTTTTGCTAAATCTGAATTTTGGAGAGAGAGTTTTGTTTTAAAGCTTTCGAGTCTTCTCTGTTTTTGCTAGATCTGAAATGTGAATGTGGTTTTTTGTTTCACTTGTGCTTTCGGCTTCATGTTGAACGTAATTTTTGTTTCACTTTTTGCTAGATTTGAGATTTGGATGAAAGTTTGGGCATTACATATTTCATTAAAATGGTTCTTATTGAATTTTGGATGGGCGTTGTTAACGAAATTTTGGATGGGTGTTTTTAAGGAATTTCGTTAAAATGGTTTATCATCAACATTAACAGAGTTTGGGCATTACATTTTTTCGGCATTGCATTTTTCTGAATTGTTGGATGGGTGTTTTTATGGAATTTGGGATAGGTGCAGTTTTTGTTTCACTGTTTAGTACATATTTTGATTCATTAAAATAGTTCTGGCATTAGATAGAAAATGTTGGATACATTTTTTTGTTTCATTAAAATGGGTGTGGAAAAGAAACAATAGATGTCAGTTCATTTGCAATGCAAATACTATTCACTGTTTAGCAAATGATGGGAATATTATTCACTGTTTATGCCATTTACAAAGCTTGAGAAGCAATTCAATGCAACTTCATTTGCAAAGCCAAAAAATAAAACTGTTTCTGCTTATTCACTGTTTCTGACTTGTGCCTCGATGCAAATATTGTTCACTGTTTAGAGCATCGGATTGATATATTTTTACGGGGTTTTCGAGCTTTCTTTGATGCTGAGGGTAGAGAGGATATACACTGCATATATTTTAGAGCTACGAGTTGTATTGGTCTTTAGAGCTTCGGTTTGCAACACTCATTATGGTGATGATGATGGTTGTCGATATGAACATCTTAGATAATAGGAATGCATTATGGTAATTCGGCAATTGCTTCGGTGGAATTGAATTCCACGACATATATGAGAAGTTGCATATCAAATATAAGATGTCTATTATTTAATTGCTACACATGTACTTTAGTTATATTATTCTCCATTGAGAATCATAGCTATGTACTCTTACATAATTAGAAAATAAAACATGTTTGATGTATTGCTGTGGATGTAGGTCTTTGACCGAACCACATAATTCCTTTGTGTTATTTTTTTTGTTTTTTTATGAGCAAATTTGGACACTATTGTTGGTTCATTTGGAGAATGTTGGTTCATTGTTAGACACAGTATCTTTCAACTCTTTCATCTCTGGTTGGTTAATTTGGAGAATTTTCTTGTGTTTGTTGAGTTACAATATGAATTTCTTTATGTAATATGCAATTCTTCATATAGTTCCACAATGTCTAAAACAAATGAAGGTGGTCCCTCAGCAATGTGGGATATGAAAGTTACAAATATTTTCTACAACATCTGCATCATTGAGATTGAGATCGGGAATAAGCCAACCACCTATTTCAACAAGAAAGGTTGGCTGAATATAGCTAAAAATTTAAAGAGCTGACTGGAAGAGATTATAACAAGCTGAAGTTTAAAAATAAATGGGATCAACTGAAGAAAGAGTGGAAATTTTGGAAGGAGCTGAAACGTGGATCCACGGGGTGGGGTTGAGATCCAATCAAACGGACTATTGATGTTTCAGATGAATGGTCAGCCGAGAAATTAGAGGTAAAGTTCTCATTATCTATGGGTTAATTACATATATTTTCAATTAAAAAGATTATTCCCCTAAACCCCCTCCTCGTTTTAATGTAATAGGCAATGCCGACAGCGAAAAAATACAAGCAGAGCGGAATTGATCTGGATCTTGAAGATAATCATGACATAATGTTCAAGGGGGTTATGGCAACAGGAAAGCATGCATTCAGTACTAGTGAGACGGGGTTTGCAGGAATACCCGGTGATTTTCCATCGGAACCAGTGGCAGTTAAAGAAGAAATACACAGCGTTAACCAGAGGGAGATGGGGGAATAAAGCTCACAGATGAAGAGGCCCAGACTTGGAAGAAGAAAAAAAGAAAATGTTATTTTTGTGAAAACTTCATTTGACAGACTCCTAGATGTTTTTGGAGCACCACCGTCTGCTCCACTCCCTAACAACACTATCTTCGATTGTCTTCGCACTTTCTCAATCATCCCTGAAATAGTAACGGATAAGCAATTTCATGCAATATGTATGAAAAAACTTGAGGATCCAACACGTAGGCACATATTTATGGCGATGAAACCAGAGTTGCGAGTCGAATATTTACGTGTTATTGTGGATGATTGAGTTTTTGTGTTTTGAAGAAATGTATTATGTACTCTTCAAAGTTATGAACTCATCTGTTATTTGTAGTTGTGTTTTATTTTAAAATGTACTTTTTACTTGATTCCTGAATGCATATTAGTACACCTCTACATTTTTTTATTCTTACTTGTTGAGTGTTCTCATTATTTATTTCTCGCTCATTGTATAGATTAATAATTAATGAACTAACCGAGATATTTCTTCCTTTAGAATGGATCCACAACATGAACGTCGTAAGAGAATGACATGGGCTGCAGTTATTGTCATATTACTGTTGAAGTATTACTGATCAAACAGTGTTCATATACCCGAAATGATCTCCAGCTTTATTGGGGATAAATGAGTAGGCGAAATGCTTTCTGGACATCCTATTAGGTTCAGTAACATATTTCGAATGACAGTACCAATCTTTATGGATCTCTTGCCCGAGTTATCCCTCAATCACGGAGTTCAGGTTCTTCGAGAACGATGAGAAGGGAGGTATTGGCTATAACGTTATATATTATGTAACAGAATGAATCAATTAGAAGTGCTACGGAGAGATTTCAGCATTCATCGGAGACAATAAATCGTTATTTTTCCAAAGATATACAGACATTTGTTAACTTAGCCGCTAAAATCATCAGGCCAGAGGATCCATCATTTGCTAATACTCTAGGACAAATCGCAGTCAATCCCCGTTACATGTCTTACTTTAAGGTAACCATTCTTTTATTTACTTTCATAATAACATATAAATATTTTCTAACATTGTAAAACAGAACTGCATAGGTACAATTAACAGTACTCACGTTGATGTCAGAATACCCAGCCAGGACAAGGTGGCTTACATTGGTCGAAGTGGTTTAACTACTCAAAATGTCATGGCGGAATGTGACTTCAACATATGTTTCACATATGTTATGGCGGGTTGGGAAGAGAGTGCACATGATAGTCGAATTTTCGCCTATGCTACGAGGAATAGATCGCAGGGTTTTTCTCATCCGCCTTCAAGTATGTTTTGATTTATAAAATTCAAAGTTATAGGTATTTATTGCAAATAACAATATCTTCTATAACATGTAAATATTATTTGGTTGATGTTGGATACACTATAAAGAGGGGCTATCTGAAGTCATATCCAGAGGCTATGTATCATAGTCCTGATTTTAAGCGAGCAAGTAGAACTATTCGTGGTAAGAAAGAATTGTTTAACAAACATCACTCCTCTTTACGTGGGGTAATTGAAAAAACGTTTGGGGTTTGGAAGAAGAAATGAGTCATCCTATGTGATATGTCGTCATATCAATTTCAGAAGCAGGTGCATATTGTGATGGCAATAATGACACTTCATAACTTCATCCGACGACACCATTTATGTTCAGATACGAACTTTAGTATGGCTGATAACGAAGAGCTGACTGTCTATGAAGAATCATCAAAAGTCATGATCGGGCCTTCAATTCCTAAGGATGAGAATGAATTTAATGAATTTGAAGTTCATGAAGCGGAGGGTGTGGTTGAGATGGCTGCTCTGAGGGAGTTTATAGCAGATATTATATATGGCAGCTAATCTAGCAAATCTTTCTTTTCTTCATCTATATTTAAATTAAATTTGTATGTATATCTTTTTTTTGTATAAATTCTGACATTCATTTTTTTATTTTTTTCACAGTTATATAAACATGACTTCTAAGATATCAATTACAGACAGAGTTATTTTACGTTAGTCTCACAGCTTTGTGGACTACCGACTTTGTTGTTCACGTCGCGTCAGTTTCATAGCTTTGGGAGGCAGTTCTACAGTTGTGTCAAGGGTGTTTCAGCTCGTTGCAGTTTCTTCCGATGGACTGACAGTCCCACATATCACACTGTCAGCAGTCATGAGAATCTGATGTTTTCCTAGGTTGATAGTGCAGCTGAGGACAAGCGTAGCCAGAATTTGAAATTAATTATCTTAATATTTTTCATTATAGTTGTACTTGTCTTTATCTTTTTTTTTTATTTGGAGTGTATTTGGGGCAGTTGTAGCTTATTGAGTAATCTGCTAATAAGCTGATTAATATTACAATTTTTTTTTAGAAAAGTCAGACCATTGTCAATAAGCTCCCACCGCACCTAGATAGATGCGGTGTGAAAACGTTGTTTTCTGCGTATTGAAAACGCATAAGCTGCCAAAGAGCAGTTTACCCAAACAGGTCAGATGTGTTTTCAAAACACCACCGCATCAAATAAGCGCCCCAAACGGGCCCTTATTTTGGTACTCACCAAAGTGAGAATTGTATGTCATCTTTTGGAACTGATCTGTGATGATAGTATGCTTCTGCATTATATAATTTTATACTACTAATAAGCTATTCTGAATAAACTGTCAGAAACAGTTTTATCGGTCAGGCAGAAATGTCATTTATACAATCATAACTACCAATAAATTATTCTGAATAAGTTGCCCCAAACAGCAAACCAGATTATTCTGATAATCTGCAGCTTATCAAATTATCAAAATAATTTATTTATCAGTAGATTATAAATAATCAACAGTTGCCCCAAACAGCAATAATCAAACCGGCCTAATCTACAACAGTGAACATCATTATGTTTTTTTGTGTGGTCTTCTAAAAAGTAAGTCTTTACCTGGTATATTTTCATATGTATGAGAATTATGTTGATTGTTTCACGGTATTTTTCATAAGATAAATGCATAATTTGACTTATCAAACTCACATCAAAGGCAATATTTGGTAGTGTATGTGATAAATATATCAACTTCTCCACTAATTTTTCTTACCTAATTGTATTTACTGGATCACCTTCCTTCCCATCTTATAGTTTCTGATTGGGATCAATAGGAATATCTACAGGCCTACGCTCACTCATCACAGTTTCCTTAAGAAGATCAAGAACATACTTTCATTAGGAGAACTTCTTTCTTCAATCGAGCAATCTTCATGCCAAGGAAATACCTCAAAAATCTCAAATCATTTGCTTAAAAAATAGACGATACAAAATTCTTCAAACGGTTCATGTCATATGCATCATTTTCTGTGAATATCATCCACATACACAATCAATATGACTATTTTCCCATCATTTCAATATTTGAAAAATATTGTAAGCCCTTGAGTATAACCTTGAGATTTAACAAATAGTGTAAAATTTTCAAACCTTCTGTCAATGGCTGCTCCAACCCGCATAAGAATTTTTCAATGGACAAACTTTTGTGTCAAAGTTCTCAATAAATTACGAAGGTGCATCTATATACACTTCTTTCCCCAACTCACCATTGAGGAAGGCATTTTTTATATCCAATTGTTCTGGAGGTCAATTAAGGTTACATGCATGTGATAGAAGAATCCTTACGGTGTTGAGTTTTACAACTAAGGCGACTGTCTATAAATAATCAATGTCATAGATCTGAGTGAATGCCTTGACAACCAGTCAAGTCTTATATCATTCTAGAGAATCATCAAAATTATATTTGACAGTAAACACTCATTTGTAATAGACAATTGTCTTTCCTCTCGGTAGATCAATCCATTCCCATGTGTTATTTTTTAAAGAGCTTTCGTCTCTTCGAAAATATCCTCCTTCCACTTAGAACTTTCAGAGCATTCTGCACAGTACTAGGAATCTACATACACAACAACAGTGAGGTAAAAACACAAAAATGGGTGAGGTATTCATAGACACATAATAGGACAATGAATGTTGTGCGCAAGAATTTTCACCAATGGGAAGACTAAACTCATTAGACACATGATTCAAACTGGGTTCAGATTTAAGATTAGAAGTCTCAAAACTCGAAGATGAAGTGGCTTAAACATGAGATAAATAATTAGTGAGGGCATTACCTAGTGGGTTCACAGATTCTAGGCAATATAAATAATTTGTAGACACTTTTTTTAGTTGTCCTTTACCGTAAATAGACAAGATTAAATGGGAACATCATAGGATAATATTGTAGTAATTTTAATATCTAAAAAACTAGATGCACATTCTCCTGATATAATTTTGCTTGAGTTTTCAGATTTAATAATCAAGGTTGGAGATAGGGGTGTAAACGAACCGAACACGAACGAACAGAGCTTGTGTTCGCTTTCGGTTCGTTTGAAATTTAGTTTGTTTGAAATAAGTTCGTGTTTGAAATTGTTCGTGAAGTTACTGTTTGTGTTCGTTTCTTGACGAACGAACCGAACACGAGTCGAACACGAGCTGTTCGCGAACAACAAGCCAATTTGACATCCTTAATATTAATATATATAAATTAATTATATAGCTTGTATTGTATAAATATATAATATATATATCAGTATATTACTAATATAGTATATTAATATACTATTATTATTATTTTACTATATATTATAATTTATAAAATTTAATTTTTTGAATATCATAAATTTTTTATATATAATTATTTTAAGTTATTTTATATTTCGAACAATAACGATTCGAACACGAACGGACGCATCACTGTTCGTGTTTGGTTCATTTAACTAACCGAACGAAAAAAATTTGTTCATGTTCATCTCGTCTACTTATCGAACAAATCGAACACAAACTCATTGACGAACCGAACACGAATTGTTCGCGAACAACGAGCTTTTTTGACAGCCCTAGTTGGAGATATATTAGTTTGAGAGTCCTCGGTTTGGAAAAAATCCTGAAACTCAGCGGACAAATCTTTATTTTATTCTCTCCCTTGAAGATGAGATGAAAAAAAGAGAAAGTTCAAAAAAGGTGACATCAATGAGAACAAACATTTTTTTAGCATTGGGATCAAAGCATTTTGGATTCCTTTTGGCTAGGAGCATAACCAACAAACACATTTTTTTTGGCTCGAGGTTCAAGTTTTCTTGATGGTAAATGTGAACGAAAGCAGAGCACCCAAATATCTTTAGAGATAGAGAAAATGAAAGCCAATTCTTTAAAAAAAAGTTTTTGAAAAACATAAAAAAATGTTTCAAAATTTAAAACTTGATTGGGTGTTCAGTTTATGAGAATCTTAGCATAAGAATGGCATCGCTCCAAAGATATTTAGACTTATGATTGGTAAATAGTCATGCCCGAGCTACCCGCTTGTTTATTTTTTCAGCTGTCATTTTGTTGTAGAATGTTGACACAAGAGCTTAGATAAATTATTCTTTATTAAAGAAAAAATTAACCCAAAATATTTTGAAATACTCTCGGCCATTATTACTTCGTAATATTTAAATAATTTCTTGAAAAAGGATGTGTATCCTGGTGTAAGATTTTTTGAAACTCATTTCTACTTCAGATTTTTCTTTCATTAAACAAACCCAACTTAACCTAGTGTGATTTTGAAATACTCTCGGCCATTATTACTTCGTAATATTTAAATAATTTCTTGAAAAAGGATGTGTATCCTGGTGTAAGATTTTTTGAAACTCATTTCTACTTCAGATTTTTCTTTCATTAAACAAACCCAACTTAACCTAGTGTGATCATCAATGAAAGTCACAAGCCTTTTCCTAAAAAGTTAATTTTTTATTTAACAAGGATACAAGATATTGATATAGATTATAGTAAATGATGTAGTTGACTTCAACATCCGTGGAGAAAAAGATGCACGATGATGTATATTTTTCTTTCATTAATCAAACTCAACTTAACCTAGTATGATCATCAATGAAAGTCATAAACTATATTTTCCTAAAATGCAAGATTTTTTATAAGGATACAAAATATTGCTATAGATTAGAGTAAATGGTGTAGTTGACTTGTATATTTGTGGAGAAAAAGATGCACGATGATCTTTAGCAAACTGAAACACTTTATATTGGAATAAAAGACATTTTATTTATAAAATAATTTGAGAAACAAGTATTTGACCTAATCTATAATGTCATAACATAATTTCATTTTTTTTAGAAATAAAATAGAATTTAAACCAATACTCTAACATTGTATATTTGAGTCGGGTTCATTGTTAAAATATTGAGTTCATATTTTTCCTTGGCACTATCAATCATCCTCCTCGTGGTTAATATTTGAAACTCACAACAAGAAAAAAAAATTGGCATGACATTGATGATCAACAATAAGTTTATTAATGGACAACAAATTACGTGATAGATTAGGACAATGGAGAACATCGCGAGGGAAAGAAACAAGAAGTGTTTTACAACTCATATCAAGCAATTATCAAGAGGGATCTATTAACAATTTTGACTTTTTTATTACTTGCACAAGGTCTATAAGAGGAAAATACTTTAGAACAACCAGTCACGTGATCAGTTGTGCCAGAATCAATTATCCAAGAGAGCAAAATTAGGAATAGCACCTAACAAAATAGTTGCTTATGTAACTAAGGAGCAAGTGGGGCCAAGAATAATTTTGGAGATTGAAATAGTTTGTGCAAGTGCTCTAATTTTTCATTGGTGGAAGTAATTACATTCGAGTTAGCAAGCGGCTCCTAAATTTCTTCAGTAGTGGCTTGATAAACTTGACCTTCACGCTTGGATTTTGATTTATAATTTGCAGGTTTACCATAAAGCTTCTAACACGTCTCCTTCGTGCATCATGATTTTTTGCAATGCTTGCATCATAGTTACGTCTTTGTTTGTTGGTATCAACCCCCTTTAACATAAGAGTTGAATTCTGATGTTTGGCGTTACAAAAAGAATTGATGTTGCATAATATAATGTTTTGTTTCTTGACTCTTCCTGTCTACCTTCGGAAAAAAAATGTCTCAAATAGAAGGTAGGGGTTTTCTACCGAGGATGCAACCTCAGTCCTCGTGTTACGATTAAGGGCAACTAAGAACATGTAGAGTCAGTTGTTTTCCTCTCTCTTCTTGTGGCGAGCATAATCATTTAAATTCTTCCAAATATCATCATAACATTGATCAAGTTCCTGTCATAAAACCACCAGCTCGTAATACATAAAAAATCACGATAATTTTGTTTTGATTTCCGAGTTGAGTTTTCAACTCAAAAAAATAGGAAAAATTCTCCAAGTCTAAAAAGAGTTTAGAACGGCCTGTCGGATATCTTGAGTTGTGGGAATGAAAAGATGTGACTTTTCTATGATGAGTCAAGTCATAACCAAGAAATTTTCAGACAACCATTTTTTTTTTTTTTAATTTGGATCGCCAGCAGTAAACTTTGAAGTTTCTCTAATTAGAGACCCAATTTTGCCTCTCTTGTGGATCATCAATTTTATGGATTGACCCCACTTTTGTAGTTGTGTCTATTAATTTTAATAAATTTGAAAAAAAGTGCTAGATTTTGCGAGTAGTAATCAACAGAAACAGATATGAGAGAGGTTGTAGGGTGAGGTGAAGTGGATTCAAAATTAGTGGAGCCAATAAATATGGCTAAATTTCTTTGAACTCCGGTCATCATCATTTACTTATACGATATCATGAGAGAACGTGTCGTGAGTTCGAACGACTATGAAGAAGAAATAGCAGCTACTAAAAAGAAACATCTAGAAGTGGCTTTGACTACTGAGTTTGATCAAAGGAGAAAATAGAAGCCTCAACTGCCAAGTACGAACCAACGACTTTGAAGGAGAGACCACAGCTTTGAAGGAACCGCATGAACAGCCGCATCGATAGTGAGTTATGTCACGATAGAAAAACCCGACGATGCTTCCAAGGAAGGAGAAGGCGCAAGCGCCTTCGAAGGATAAGTCGGCATCTACAAAGGAAACGCGGCAAGGTGCAACAAGGCACAAGCGCCTTAGAAGGAAGAGATGCAAGAACAACTGTTTTGCACTCCAGCTATCGACGCAAGTTCAGTCTTTCTCTCGGGACACGTCTGGTAGTCATTTAGAGGCTCTGATATCATATAAGTTTAGGGAAAAAAATAATATTATTCCTCTTTCTTCAATTTCATAAAATATAATTACAAGTTAAATAGAGAGTGATGGTTCTAACATTAAGAAAATAATAATATCAAACATAACTCGCCATAATAAAAGAAAAAATAAGAATTATGATATAACAATAAACTTAATTTTAAAAATAAAACATATTATTAATATAAGATACTAAAAATAAAATTTTCCTAAAATCGAACAATCTACAAACTTCAAATATCATGTCATCTCTAGCAAATACAAAAACGCAAAACTGTCCTTACGCCCATATTACACCGAAACCCCACAAGTCACACAAAAGCATCTAAATTTTGGGCTTCCCCTTAAGATGAAAGCACCACCTTTTCTATATTTCAAATATTATGCATCATGTAAATCAAATAACTACTAGAGAAGACAAATCAAACAAAATATATGTACTCGAACTTTCCTTTAGTCAACTTAATTCAAGCATAGAAACAAGCTAACTTAAAAATATTAACCTAAGGCATCTCTTAAATACTTCATAATACTATTTACTATATAAATGCTAACCTCAATAGTAGACCTGCAGGACCACCCCAAATCAAATGTTTGATGTGGGTATGCATTTTCTAAGAATGATAGATAACATTCTAAATTATTCCCACATGTATGATTTAGAATTCTCTTCTTTCTAAAGTGAATCCATTGCTTGGTCTTTAATGCTAAATCAAAAACAAAGTATCTAAGCCAATCTCAATAAAGATTAGTCAAATCCAAGATGATGATCACAAATAGTCGCATAAACACTTTCAAACCACTAATAGCAATACTAGTCTTCTTGAATTGGTTTGATTTGGTATAAGAGCATCAAAACACATCAAGATAAGAGTAAATAGCTAAAGTGCAACCAACACCCCAGTCCACTCGAGCTATATGATATGAGTCAAATATGGTTGGTAATTAGACTCCCTAAATGATATAACATCGAAATTCCCTATTGTCGGTGGATAAGAAGAACAACATTTACTTCAGACGTAGGAACCTACAAATCTTAAATGGGTTGACTACACATTACATAAATATATCCCAGATATAAAATCAAATTAAACCATCAACATTTCATAGTGCATATGATGTTCATATTCAAGTGTTATTGAGAATCGCACTTGAGATATAATCAATGTCGTAAGCTTATACCACTAGGAAATATAGATCGTCAAAACCTTATATAACCCTTGGATAGTCCATATTCATTTAAAGTAAAATTTCTATAAAAAAGAAATAGACTAGCATTAAAAATTCTATATTGTTCAGGATTTGGCCTTTATCCAAAAAAATCTAAAGGAAACGATCACCCTTTAAGCTCATGAGAGTTTTCGAAGTGCTTAATAGCTAATTAGATCTAGTTTGGTTAGTTTATCAAATGTTTTACATAGCCATTATTTTGATGTTTTCTTCTCTTGTGTCATATAAGTCGTGGATGTTTAACATAATCATTGCTTATGAGTGCTTTGGTAATATAGCTTTATATGGTAGAAATCATTGTCCGAAACTAATTTTAACTTCTTCACTTTTGCATCTATCAAATATGAAAATTTGAAATTAAACAAAATACTCTCACATGCCTTAAGAAAAAGTTCCATAAATCAGAGCTTTCTAGATTAATCATCACTAGCCCTAAAACAAAGATATTTTAATAGCATCAAAAGTTTTACTCCAATATTTGAATCAATCGTGTAAAACTATTGTGGGAGTGGTAGTGGCCCACAAATTAATCTTTCTCAAACATGATAAAAGACACCAAAAAAAAGTATGTGAGCCACAAAAGGTATCAATCAATTGATCTCAATCAAGCCTTTAACACTCATACAATTGGTAAGGGATAATAGATCAAAAGAGATTCAAGGCATTGCTTGGTACGCCAATGTTAAAATCCTCTTTCCGATTTAAAATTTTAAGCATGGGGGAGAGGAGGGACGCCCAATTAATACTTACATACCATAAAATGCACACATTTAATATGATACTAAATTCAATACTCTTACATCGCATTCTCCACCATATGTGAAAACTCTACAAATTTCCCACCGCTCCCTTTCAAGTAATATATTTTTTTTAAAATCTTGAGTTCTATGCAGGTCTACATTGGATTATGGAGGTCTATATTGGAGTCTAAAGGCCTTCATTTGAGTAGAACTAAAACTGAATACATGGAATGTAATTTTAGTAGTAAGTGTAACTTTGGGTGATCAAATTATTTAAAGGTGCGAACGATTTAGATATCTCGGGTTTGTTGTTCAAAGCGATGTGATATAGATGAAGATGTTAATAGCAGAATTCAAATTGGATGGTTGAAGTGGAGGAATGCTTTGAGCCTTTTGTGTGATAGAAATGTACTGCTTGGACTGAAAGGAAAATATTATAAGACGGTGGAGAGACATGCAATGCTTTATGATGTTGAATGTTGGCCTTTAAAAGAGAAGCATAATACTAAGTTAAGTGTAGCCGAGATGAGAATGATTAGGTGGATGAGTGGCTTTACACTTAGAGACAAAATGCGAAATGAATATATCCGTGATGGGGTTGGTGTATCTCCTGTAACGGACAAAATTAGAGAAAGTCATCTTAGATGGTTTGGTCACTTATTAAGTGTCGATCATCTAATGATCCGATTAGGAGAGTAGATGTTTTAAATTCGACTTATGTTAAAAAAGGCAGAGGTAGACCTAGGAAGACTTGGGCTTATTGTATAAAAATTGATCTTAATTTATTATAACTAAATGAAATTATGACACTAAACAGAACGCAATGGAGAAAAAGGATTCATCTAGCCGACCCCACGTAGTGGGATTAAGGATTTGTTGTTGTTGTTGTTGTTGTTGAGTTCTATGCACCAATATCTCACTTAACCATATGGAGTCAATGCAGAATTCCTCTGCTATTCAACACTGCTCAATTACTATTAAAGAAAACAACAATTCATAGGAGCAATAAATCAATAAACAACTAAATTTAAATTGATCTTTTAGCTACGATGGAATTTGTTAGAGAATGTGGATCAAAAGAGAGGCAAATAAGGTTGCCAAAAAAGCACATTGTTCGCAAATAACTCATTTTCAACTCATTTTGCAGCTCATGCTTGATTCATTTGTTAAGTAAGCGAGCTAAACATAAAAAATTATTTTGAGCTCAATTTATAAACAAATCGAACATGAATAGACATTGGCTTGCTCGATCATATTTAGCCTAATTTTGACTCATACTAATGATTTAATATTTATCATAATCTTTTTATATTGATTTTATTTTTATATTTAAAAAAATTGTTATAATTTATTATTTTTTGAACCATTCGAGTCAAATTCTAGATAAACAAAAAAACTTTGAATTGATTTAAACACGAACATGCTAACACGAGACAATTTCAAACAAAAATTTTAAAATGAGCAAACAATGAGGTCACTCAAGCTCGGCATTTTTACACCCATAGGACCAAATTTAGGCATAAGACACCAATGGTAAAATATATTTTTAACCTAAAAGCTTAAGCCTATTAGATAAGAAGGACATTACTTGATATTTCAACATCAATATACTGTTAAAATATTTATAATAAAACTAAGCTCATTACTCTCTTAAGACTTAACAATCTTCTCCTCATATCAGAGCTTGCCAAATAATAGAAGACACGAAAAACCAAATTGTTCCATAAATCATATAAACCACTTAATCTCAGTCAACCTTCAGCTCCAATATTTCTTATTGAGTGATGAGAGTGGATCAAAAAGAAGCGAAACTGGGTCTTAGTACACATGCGGACAAATACATTTCATAAGCTTAAGTGGTTTGGAGAGAAGGGCTAATCATTTCAAATTTTGATTATTTTCTAAACAAAATCAGTTTTTTTTTTTTTGCCCAGTATGAGACTAGAGACAATATCTACATGAGCTTTAACAATAATAGCAAAACCCTAAAGATGAAAAGGAATCATTTTCATCTCTATTAAAACACTCAATCGTGAAGAAAGAACCTAAATCATTTATCTCACCGAACCCTAAATGCTAAAACCTTGATTAATGATGTGATAATGCCTTGTATTCCTCTGATTTATGTCTTATGTTTCTATGATATCTAGGTTTATTATGTCTTCATTTAGTCAAAATTTATGGGGAATCTAATCTTGTTGCACTTGCTTGGAATAGTACTTTGTCAAAGCTATCATCTTCATTAGAGAAAAAGCAACCAAATAATAAATAAATTTTTTTTTGACATTTTGTTTCTCCTCAACTCCAAAACAGTGTTTTAGTTCATTACATTTTGTACACCTGTAAGATGGTAGGCCTAAATCTATATACCCACAAAAATTCTTGTTTAAAAAAAAGGAAAATAAAAACACATCCGTTAAACCTAACCTCACTATCATGTCCGCGGAATTTCCTTATCACACGCCCAGTCGCAACATCCCAGTAAAAAACCTGTCGATCCCCACCGCACGAGCAAAGCTTGGCATTGTCCCTTTCAGTGAAACAATCGATGAATGCAACAACGTTTAGCCATCACAGAGCACAGATTAAAGATAATTATAAGAAAGGAAACACAAATAAATAGCGGGAGTTCGAGGGGATCTTACGAGGTGGCATGAACGTCACGAACCTCACGGCCATGGGATTTGAAGGTCTTGATGTGGATGCCACGGTGAGGGTTCCAGAGGCGGAGGGTGCGGTCCTTGCCACAGCTCAGGCAGTAATTTCCGTCGGCGTTGAATCGGGCAGCCAAAACTGCTCCCTCGTGCCCTCGAAGCACGCCCGCCTCCTTTCTTGGGAGGTCTGCTGAGCTCCCGGCACTCGCCATGCCTGAACCACCGATTCCAGTACTGTCGGCCCCCCTGGCTTGTTCTTTGGATCGATTGCGGTGTTTATTATTCGGGCTGCGACACCACTTTTGGGATTCAAGTTATTAAAAATTATTAAATTTAAAAATTTTGAATTTAATAATTTTTAAAATAACAAATTTAAAAAATATATATTTGATAGGGTTTATGGTTTAGGCCTCAGGATTCTGCAGGGATAGTTGCGAGTCCAATCAGGAAAAGTCATGTGGAATCCGGCCTCGCATGTGAATTTAAGGGAAATAAATTAAATTTTCGTTTTGGCCCGGGTTCGAATTCCATCCCATTCATTTTTCGGTCGGTTTTCTTTAATTTTTTTTCTTTTTGTTGGATTCTTTATTTTTTTTTTGGAGGTTGAGGAATTTTTTGGCGGTTCGGACTGCTTGAGGTTGTTTTTTTTGGAGGAATTTTTTTTTTTAGTTTTTGGTTTGGTTTTGAAGGACTTCTACATTATACATTAGACCTGAATTTTACTTTTCTTATATAAGTTATTAATGACTATAAGCTATTACATCTAAATAAATTGTTTTTGTTTTATAACACACTATTAACAAACTAATAACACATTAATAACTCATAATAAC
>NEWO01000291.1:305011-319995 GCA_003013225.1 Phalaenopsis aphrodite
ATATATATATATATATATATATATATATATATATATATATATATATATATATAATGTGTGTGTGTGTGTGTAAATTAAATGTCTTTCCGAAATGAGCGACGAGATTTCAATTATGGCGGCCGATGGCTTCCAACGAGCAACACCTTAACTAAAATAATGATGACAGTCCTCAACCGCTTTATGCTTAACTTCTGAAACATCAATATCTTTTGCGGCCCTCAAAAGTCGGATCTCTTCTTCTTGGGCTAACACCGTCGACTTAAAGGCTTTCACACTCTTACTACTTTCACGAAGGTTGGCTTGTGCTTCCACCAACCATTCCCGAGTTTTCTCGCGATTCTGAAGCTGCAACGAGCGGAAGGTTGTCATTGTTGAACGTTCTGTCATGCACTCTGTCAACTGCGATTTCAGAAACGTAATTTTTTTAACCTCAAATTCATACCGACGCTTGTACTCACCTTGAAAATATTTGATATTAACAAACTCAGAATTCCAGTTTCTCAATTTCAGTCCTAGCCCCTACTGGATTTCCACCATATTATCCACCAGAAGAAAAGAAATATGAGTTAGAGAGATGAAATATATATATAGTAGCAGAAAATGAAAGAAACTTACAAATCTCTCAGCTTCCAGGAACCCAATACATTCATGAGACAATATATATTCATAAACGTGAATAATTGAAGGGCTTGACAATGGTTCTCATGATGTTTACTTTCTTTTGTTTTTGAGGTAGAACTTCACACTCACTGCTCTTTGGGAGCCACTTTGAGGATTTTGCGAGGACTGGCTCGGAAGGTCTCTTCTTAGATTTTTTTAACATTACAGCTGTTGATCGTTCGGGGTGGAAAGTAAGCTTGGCCTTTGACAATGATTCCTCACTCACAAATTCGTAAGTATATTGTGTCTCAAACAATAGTTCATTCTAGTCACAAAATCCTAACATCTGTAATTTTCTCTCTTCAGTAGTTTGAAGAGAGACATACAATTGTTGAAACCTTCCTCGTCTCTTGCAGACCCCTCAATCATTTTTTGCAAATAAGAATCTTACGGATCATTGTCTTATTGGTTCCTTTAGGCAGAAATCCAATGCATTATGCTTAAACAACACACGATCATGCATATCAATAAGGAACTTACACAGTCGTGCCAAAATTGCTGGTGTTAATTTCAACTCGCGACTCCTGAAGAAAACTATCAACTCAATAATGACTGTCACCAGTCGACAAGATAACTGAGCAACACAAACCTTTGGCTCCTTCATAATTTCAATAAACTCAGGCGCCGGCGGAAATCGTATGTCACCTCTCAAGGCAGCCTCATGAATAGTAACATACCCAGAAGATGAGGAATATGCTTGATTAGTTGAAGTCGATAATTTCATCACTATATCATTCGGGAAGAAATACTTCTTTCAAAAAAAGATCAAGTCGCTCTTTGTCACAGTTGACACTGCAACCTCGGGGTTCTGACTTTTCCTTTGGTTTTCAGTGGAATGAGGTTCTCCAGTTGTAGTCATGTCAGTAACGTTTTATAGTGATGTTTCACCGCAACGCTTTGCCGCGACGCTTCACAACAATGGTTCACCGCAACGTTTTGCCGCGACGCTTTACCATGTCGTTTCATTGCTACGGGTCACCGCAACACTTTGCCTCAATTATTTGCTTCGCCTCAACTCTTCGACGCAATTCTTCACTTTTCGTTGTAATTCTTCTCCGCAACGTAGGATGACTTGTTTATTCTCCTCAATTATGATTTTTTCTCTCATCCTATGCTTCTATTTATAGGCATGATACGAGATATAGCATTAAAAAAAATTGCTGCTCATTAAAAAAAGAAACTGCAACTCATTTATATATACATACATATAAATTGCTTCATTTATTAAATTTTTTATTTTTCCTTTAAATTTTGGTTTTCTTGGCCCGCCAGAAATTCAACCCAAAAAAAATAATTTTTTTACTTCCCCAAGGATTCAAACCCATTACCTTTTCAAAAAGAGGAAAGAAACACAAGCACGTGGGCTAAATTCTGCTACTTTTGTGTAACGATTTATATTATTTTTATATCCGTACAATAAGATAAATAAATAAATATATATATATATATATATATATATATATATATATATATATATATATATATATATATATATATATATATATATTGATAAATGAAAAAGCTCTAATTTGGATATTTTCGGACGATGAAATTGAACTCACCCAAAAATAGGGGAGAACTGATATGTCACCAACAAAGTTTCAACATTCATCATGAATCTTGAGGTATGACACGAATCTCAATGCAACCTTTTGGGCAAGAAATATTCAAATTTCAATTAAAACTCATCCAGAGCTACGATTTTAGCAAACTTATAGTCAAACTTACCGACTCGATGAGATGAACCTAATGATATCAAAGATAGTACAATCCGAGTCAAATCAAACCCAGATCAAGTGATTAAATCATTTTTGGAAGATTTCTGGACACAGTTGAAAGATCAAACGAATGTCGAATTCAACGAGTTCATACTTGAATCAAGCGTCTCGACAATACAAATCCAATGAGCCCAAGATTGCTCAATTTTAATATTTTTAAGGCACTCAAATGTCAATCAAATGTCATTCGATCGAGAGAATCTCTCCGGACCGTCTAATCAAAATGGTTCATCTTTCTGTATTAATTGCACCCAAAACACTATAAATAGAGTCTCACCCTCACATGAAGGGAAGAGACTAGAGAGAGAACTTGAGGCTTTGATAAGGAGCTTAAGTTCAACATCATCCCTGTCACCACAGACCGTCGTCGATCGCCGCAGACCGCCTTCGAACACCGTCGATCGTCGCTGACCTCTGTTGACCACCGCCAACCGTCATCAACTGTCGTCGACCACTACTAACCAGACACCGTCAATCGATGTTGTTCCTTGGAAAATCTAGTAACCATTTCCCGTCTATGGGACAAGGGGTCTATGTAATTATCAACTTATAGTGGATTTTTATAACTGGGGCATACCCCGTGGTTTTTTCCTTTACTAGTTTTTCACGTAAAAACTTCTGGTGTCATCACATGTTGATTTCCTTTCATCTGAGTGTGTGTTGAATCCACTTGCAACATTAAGACGGTAATCCATTACTCTACCACCATGAATTTTCTAGTACGCATCAAGTAGCCAATGACTCCTCTTTCACAAGCAGTCCCTAGAAGCCATTAGCCTAACTTTGATGACGCTACCCACATCTATATTGAGCTTCTTCACAACTAGCTCATCTATAAGCTCAAAATGATCACAAGGCATGAGATTCTTATATTGATAAATGGAAGGAAATCGATATTACCTTTGGGAGAAAGCTCATGAGTGGGCGGTTAGATCTTAACAGCTAGTTTTACAACACATTCTTCCATCTTCTTAACCTCTTACATGGTGGAATACTTGAAAAAATTTATGGGATCAAGCTGTTGATCAACATATTTCACTGTTAAAATGCATTAGAGCATTACTATATTAATTTAATAAAAATAAAAAGAAACATATAAGGAGAGTCTCTAATTACTAGAACTCAACTCCAAGGGCATAACTATGTTTGAGCCTCTCTAGTTGTTTAGGTGGTTAGCAAATTGTCCTCCAGTGATGGCAAAAAATGTGACTCCCTAGGAGCAGGATTTGAAGTTGACAGCTCGAGCTTCTGCTCTGGATTCATTTCGTTCAAAACAACTTTTAAAACTTGAATTGGAATTGTTGTGCTTCCCACAAATGATCTGACAGCTCATTTGTCTCAGCGAGCTCTAAACTCTCGGCTGTGTCATTGTTTCCTTTCAAATTTTGGTAACCCTTAGACAGTTTCTCTCTTTTTTAGCCTTCAATGTACGACTCTCTTAGCTGCTCCTCTGAGGCATTTATCTCTTCTTTAGAGATCTTTTTCATCAAAGTAGAATTGAGGTAATTGCGAACTCTTAAAAGAAAATTGAGGAGCACAAGTATGAAGCCTCTAACTCATAGTTTCAATAAGGTCTTGTGCGGTTATTGTATATTCTGAATGGAGTTAACTCGAGAAAACTTTCTTGCAACTGTTGAAATTAATTATGTCATTAATATTTTTTTTACAAGGTAATAACACATCAATAAACATTGCAAATATCCATGTGGTACCTGTCTCGGATGATATGATAGTTATTTTTTGACAACGCAAAAATCTAATATTAACACCCTCCATAGCATGGAAGTCTCAAACTCTTCAAAATCTTTTCAACCATTTCCTGAGATTACTGACCTTTTAGTGACTAAAATAAGTTATATTCCTCAACAACACAAAAACTTCTGAATGTGAAACAATCCACACTTATTTAAGAGCACTCACGACATCTCCATGTAGGTGTAACTTTCGAGTCTCCTAAGGAATTAAAGTCTAAGCTCAGTATTAGTATCTTACAACTACTCTTCAAGGCATAGCTAGTAAAGGTTTATTGGTGGTGGAAAGCACCATTTGGATTGAATATGAACAAACGTGTCTCTGGACAAACCTTGACAGGACAGAGCATTGGCTGTGATCTTCTCACCTATATAGTCATGCATAGAGGTGACTTATTCTCTCATTATTCATGCAATATCCTATTAAAGAGCTAAGATAATCTGAGAACTAAACGTACATCTAAAAATAAATTTCCTTATCAACATAATAGCCTAGGTATTAAAAAGGTCTCATGGGATTAATGGATTGAGTCTATGAACCGTGCACTTAATTCTTCACTTTGACTAGGATAATTATACTCAATAGTCGTAACTTTGAAGTTGATGAGCTATAGAGGCTTTTGCTATAATTATACTCAATAGTCGTACTTTTGAAGGTGACAAGCTATAGAACTTTTTGCCACTGTTAAAAATCTAGTGAGTACCTCTCAAGCTCGTCAGCAGTCATGCAAGTTCCTCCAACCATGCTCATCAATCTTACACCTTTAGACAAACTTCTTCAACTTAGTTCACTCATTCTTCTCATCTTTATTTATCAAGCTCGTCGATACCAACATAGCTGCATAGCCAAGCTCTCTGATAACTATCAAGCCAGATCATCGAGCTCGATGAAAAGTTTTCTGAGATATAAGGAATAAAATTTCATTCCATCATTATTCATTCAACATCTCACACATTATGATTTATAGTGTCTTTAGAGACTGCGTTGGCAAAAACACTCGATGATATATAAATCTCTGCATGGATTCAATGCTTATACAGAATTCTAAAAATATTCAACAACTTTCAACCTTCATCATACCATCCTTGTGATTTCCAAATATCCATAAAATTTGCTAAATTTATCCCCAAACCATAAAACAATAGAGAAGTTCAAACCCTGATACAAATTATAATAACCCAATTATAAAATTTATTAATGTTTAATCATTATTTGCCAAGCATTAATCTATTATTATTAAGAGAATCTAAGCTTAATTAAGCTCTTATACAGTAATTATTGATATGAAAATGTCAACTAATCTAGCTTTAAATATTTTGGTTAAGTAAAAGCTTACTTAGTATTTAAGAAGTGACAAAAAAATTGTCATAAACTTCAAATTTTACATAAATACCCTAAACTTCAAATTTTACATAAATACCACCTTATCTATACATAAAAAAAATATATTTCAATTTTTTAAAACTAAAATAATTATTTTTCAAAAATTAAAATAACAAAACTTTTGATGTGATATTGAAATTTTAGGTGGGAAAAATGTAAAAAATAAAGTCTATATGTTAGATGTGTAGATATATTAAACTTGGGTGGTATGTAGGTAACAGCCCTATATTTACCCCTAATGTATTTTTGTATTATTTTTTTATTTACTTTTCTTATATATATATTTGAACAAACCAAAAATCGAAAATAAAAATATGAGATAAATTTATAGTTAGTTGTTAATTATTTTGCATGCATTTATTTATTAGATTGTTTAATAATTATTTTTGATATTTAGTTTGAGTTTCACATGATACTAAAATTGTATTTAATATGAATAATTACATTAAAATATGTAATTATGATTTTGATTTATAAAAATATACAAAATAGATTGAAAATTCAATGCATGTAATATTATTTAATTTAAATTTATGTTTTTATTTTAAGTTATGTGTTATTTTTCTAATTAATTTATTTTTATAGCACATTTGTCCATCTGAAAAAAGAAGTTGACTCTGCCCCTGATATCGTCTTATACCTAATTAAACTACATAATCTCGTCTTTTTGTTTAACTTCCAAAGAGGTCCATTAATTGTGAAGTGTCAAGATAAAATTATTTATTACACTCTAAGAAAAAAAAAATTTCATATTATAACATAATTCCTTGCTTAAGTTGTTCATTACCTTATCTTTCCCTAATGATTGAGATTTTGTTTTTTATGCCATCCATTTCTGTGAGATAGGGCTGTCAAAAAGGCTCGTTGTTCGCGAGCAGCTCGTGTTCGACTCATTAAGAAGCTCGTGTTCAGCCGTTAATTTTGTTCGATAAGTTAACGAGCCGAACACGAACTAAGATTTGTTTGTTCGTGTTCGGCTTGTTTTGGCTCGAAATACTACTCATTATATTTATATATATATATATATATATATATATATATATATATATATATATATATATATATATATATATATATATATAAAGTAGTATTTTAAAAAAATCTAATTGACTACAAGGCTACAAAGATTTATAATCAATTAAAACATTGATTAAGAAAATAGATTAAAAATTATTAAATTAGATTCAAATGATGTTTTAATATAAATAATAATTTTTAAATCTTGCTCAAATCCTTATTGTCTTATGGCTATATGATTAGGATTGTTAAATGGACTTTTTGTTCGTGAACAGCTTGTGTTCGACTCGTTAAGCTAACGAGCCGAACATGAACAGACTTTTTGAGCTCGAAATATAAACGAGCTGAACACGAGCTGAGCATGGCTCGCTTGCTCAGCTCGACTATGCTCAGCTCGTGTTCGGCTCGTTTACACCCCTACTTCTAGAAAAGCACACCTCCATCAATCAAATCATTGATTTTCGTCCAAACTTGAATGATGTAAAAAGTTAATTCTTTCTGCTTGATACCTCGTCAAAATAATAATAATAATGATAATGACATAATTCAAAATTCATCTATTTGATGAGTAATATATGTAGAGTTTTATTTTATTTTTTAATTATAAAGAACTTTGTTGAAAGAGACATTAAATTTTTTTTTAATTTTCTTATAGATTAGAGATAAAATAAAATATGCTTTAAGGAAAAGAAAAATTTAACATGATAACTCTTTTTGGAACAACAATAACAATAATAATAATAATAATAATAATAATAATAATAATAATAATAATAATAATAATTTATATTTAGATGTAATTAATGTAAAAATATGAATTACTTTGATCGGATGACTCAAAGGGCTTCTCTCGATCAGATGACTTTTGATGAACACTTGAGTGTCTTAATGATGTTATAATTGAGTGATCTTGGAATCGTTGGATTCGAGTTGTCAAGACGCTCGATTTGACCATAGAATCGTGAGAACCGACATTCATTTGACCTTTTAAATGTATCCAGAAAACTTGCAAAAACGGTTTAATGACTTGATCTAGGTTTAATTTGATTCGGAATGAACCAATTTTGATAACATTGAGTTCTTCTTGTCAAGCTAGTAATGTTGTTGGCCCACTCTTCCTAGAAAAAAATATTACATCAGGACTCTACACGTAGAGTTACGTGCAGAGTCCAATGAAATCACGCCACAAGTGAATGATGAGAAAAAAAAATCGGTCTGGTAACACATGAGAATATTCCACTCGTGTTATTCAGGTGTTATTCTATGTTATTCATGTGTTATTATGTTCTGAGAATATTTCTGGTGTTATAATAACACAATAACTCATCAATGACACTTGAATAACACATAATAACACCTGAATAACACCGGAGAAATATTCCCCTGTGTTACCAGACCAAAATTTTGTTTTTCTCACCTTCACGTGTGTGGCGTGATTTCATTGGACTCCGTGTGAAATCCTGATGTAATATTTTTTCCTCGTCCTAAACTCCATTTTAGGGCAGGCGGTAAAGATTCAGCTATTACATATGCAAATATATTAGATTTAGTGAAATACACATTTCCTTCATAGGAAAAGATTGTAAATCTTCCAATAATTTAATGTCCATCAATAACTAAGCATTGCTTTCACTTGAATTCACCGTTCGCTTTGTTTATGCCCATTTGTCCCATCTAACTTATCGTCCAAGGAATACCTGCTGAATAAATTTTTGTTCTCTTGGCAGGCCCTAGTTTTAAAGGATTGCTGTCTAATTCATCCCGAAAGATTCGACAGAATGATGAAGAATATAAAATAGAGAAATTTACATAAATACAACATAACTTTTATGTATTTACATAAAAAAACTCCATAAATTAGATTTTTACACTCATAACTCTTTGATGTCATAACCCTATGTATGAAAATGTGTATTTAATTCTAAAAAGTTATGGATGGTGATATTTAGTTGAGAGGTTTGCAAATAAAAATGGATGTTTACAAGGTATGTAAATATATAAGAATTGCGAGGTATGCATGCAATAACCCTATAATATAATGTTGGAATCCTTTTAGAGATATATAAAAAGAAAATTTTTTTTGGCTTATTACATGCTTTGATGATTTAATAAGACCAAGACATACGAAGGAGCCCGGACAGATCCGCCTATTATTTTCTTAAACTAGGTTAAACCTTTACTATTTCAACATCACAATTGAGCCTCACTTAAGCGAAGAGCCAAATGCCAAATAGTTATGTTGCAAAGAAATTTATTCATTAAAGGAGGCTAGCTTAGTGGAAGACTTGAAGTGGCTCTAATATAAGGATGTAAGTTACATGACTTTGTTTGTCTTTTGAGTAAAAGGAGATAATCTTACAGTAGGGAGGGGTTTTAGCTTGACTTTCATTAGATAAGCGACATGAAACATTGAAGAAGCAGTAACGACTCGGTTGCGATGATGAAGGATTAAAACGGGGGTCAAAAGATAATGATTTGAGGGTGATGGTGTTGTTGGTAATCGAGTAATGAATGTTGTTATCTTGTAGGGACTATAGTGACTAGACAACGATGATGGTGATCAGACCATGATGATTTGACAATAACAACGACCAGGAGAAGGTGATTCACTGTGCAGTAATGCACACGCTAATCACGCAAGTTTACATGTCGATCAAGTTGTATTTGGATTTTTTAGTCAAAGTTATTGGTCCTATGCGATACTTTATTATATTGTAAATTACTTTAATTACTAGTCTACAAATTTTTAATTTATTTTGAAGACTTAGATTTTAGCTTTGAAAGATGTTTAGAAATTTTAATTTTAAAGTAGAAATCTAATTTGAAGGAACATAAGTTTCTAATGATTCAAAATATTCTCTAAATTGGTTTAATCAAAGCCTAATGTCACCTCCCAAAAGAGCCCTTGTGGGTGGTGGGCAGTCCAGAACTTAAATACTGTTTTTCGGCCCTACACCTAGCCAATGTGGGACTATTTGTCCGTGACATTCTCCTCCACCCGATCACGTGACACCCTCGTCATGGATCGGCTCCACCGAGGGTCCCATTGGACCATGGAGAGTCCACACATCTAGGAGACAGTAATCTGCTCTGATACCACTTGTCACCTCCCAAAAGAGCTCTTGTGGGTGGTGGGCAGCCCAGGACTTAAGTATTGCTTTTTGACCCTACACCTAACCAATGTGGGACTATTTGTCCGTGACACTAAGCTCCTCCGGTAAATTCTTTAATTATAATTGGCAATTAGGTACCAGTACTTATTCGCTTTCAAGATATAATAAGCATTAGAGTCTCATATTATGGTTAATTTTACTTAACCTTGCCAAAACTCCATGAAATCTTCATTGCCCGAAAATATTCCCAACATTTAATGGTAATATTTCTATTTCACTAAACAAATGTACTTTAACCAAGTTGTGCTTCTACTCTTCTTTCGATAGTCATTGATTATAAAATCTTTTAACAAAACAAAAAGACAGTTTGATGTGGGAATTGTAGATTGAAGGTTAAAACAGAAACATATTCATTTTACATGCTCAAGAATTTTAACATAGATTCACTTTGACATTTAAACTAATTCAAACAAGAAAGTACTTAAGTACTACTCGAGTGAAAATGTAAACACAAAATTCATTGAAATCAAATAATTTTTAGGAAGAAAAGGAGACATAAAAACCAAAAAAAATGGATCATTGCTCTCAGGTGTTTCCTTCTTGCAACTTGATCTTCTTCTTTGGTTACTTCACACTGACACTTACAGCAAGCAAATAAAAACCTAGCCTATAAAATAAAAAAACACAAGTATTCCCCACTCATATTCCATTCTTACAAGGCTTCTTTTACATAAATTTCGGGCCAAACCATCACTGACCACCTAAACTAAAGTATGATGGTGACGAGCATCGAGGCATCACAAGGCAGCATTGCGACACTCAACTGAGGCGCTGGGACACTACTCACCAACACCACTTTTCATGTATTTGTTGACATAATTTTTTATGAGGTTTGATTCTCTTCTTTAGAAACCTAAGATCTAGTTATAAGGCTTTCGTGTTAACTATCCTAGAAGACTAGTGATGAGACTCACCCTTTTAGAAATTTAGACTACTTCTTTGCTCTTTATGGGGTTTCACAAGTGTGATTTTGACCTCTAGCACTTAGAAGGTTTAAACCAACATGAGAAAGCTCAAAGGAGTCCCCATAGGACTATCAGGCTTTAGGGAAACTCTGGGTGTCTTGGTGCTACACTTATACACTTGAACTCACCACAAGTTTCTTAACACACCCTAAACTATCAATTCACCCAAATTGACCCATCTCCCCCTTTGAGATCCATAACCACCCCATAACACATTTGAAGACTCATATAGGTGGTCTTAAGTCATTAAACCTTGGTTAGGATGACTGGGACCAACATGTGGATGCCTTAAGATGAGTTCTCATATGACTTGAAGAAAACTTTTCATGGCATGCATGCTCACCACCTAAAACCTTCCAACATTATCCTTAATCAACCAAAATTTTCCGAATTACACGAAAATTCTTCAATTTCCAAAAATACCCAATAATTGTCAAAATCCATAATTTCACTCAAAACCTCACAAAAACCAATCATAGTCATCCAATTTGCACTAAAATTGGCCAAATTTCCAAAATACCCTCAAATTTTCAAAAATACCCAAAATGACCCAAATACCCAATTCTTCACAAAAAATCATTTAAAACATCCCTAAATTAACTAATTGCCCCAAAATTTCCAAAATTAAAAAAAAATGCTCAATTTTTACCAAAATACCCAAAATTCACAATTTACCCTAGTTCCCACCAAACTTATTCCAAACCCAATTTCACAAAAATTCAAGTACAATTTTACCAAAATCCAATTTTTAAATTCAAAATTAACTATACCCAAATTCAATTCAACCCAATTCAACTCCAAATCCAATTCTTACCAAAATTACGCCCACGAGTCAAATCAAATTTCACTAAGCCTATTCCCCAGATTTTATCATGATAATTTTCAAACCAAATCAAACCCACCATTAAACAATTTTAAAAGCCCAAAATCAACCCTATCATCCCTAATTTAAAAAGCCCAACTCCAAACCCACTTTTAAAGCCCGCCATACCTAAAATCCAAAAGCCCAAATACCTTAATTCATTTTAATAGCCCATATGAAAAACTCTTCTCCCATCATCCACCTAATCAAAATTAGTTCCTAAGTCCTAAGGTCATGATCAAATTCTTCTAAAAATAGCCTCATGAAAAAACCCACCAAAAATGTGAAAAATATTAAAATCCTTTTCTATGCAAGTCATGAAGCCACCTCCAAGCCACATGAAAGCCATGTGAGCCTTTGCAATGCCATCATATCCAAAGTGGCAAATGGAGGAGTTCCTTTAATGATCCCCTAAAAAGCACTTAACACATCCCATGCTTCACTTCAACCCATGTTTAACCCTAATCCCTTGGATGGGGACTTGACCATCTGAACCCAAATCATCATCACCAGGTCAAGACATCTTGGAGACCCACCCAAAGCCATTTCCATGGACCTAAACCATGGTTGACCCAAACCAAGCCCAAACCCCTTTCCATTTCAATTAATCACATTTACACATGTCAAGCCCCAATTGAATTCACCAATCTCCAACTCTGAGCTCCCTGAGCTAGATGGTGACTTCCTCATGGCTGGTCTGCCACCTTGGTCACCAGAAAACCCAAACCCGAGAAGTTCCACCATGATCAACACTCCAAATTTCACCATCCACTATGGCTCACTCCCATTTAATTGTTGCCCTTTTATTCCCTCCACATAAGCAACAGTTTTCACCCCCTACCATCTCAATTGAAGCCACTTGCTTGGCCTATAAAACCCCCACCTCTTCACGACCAAAGGGGACATGATACACCAAAAATATATACATTTTTAGACACATTTTATACTCATTTTTGGTGATATTGCACTTTAATGAAAGTTATTTTTATGTTTTCTTACAGGTTGTTGATTTTTAGGACTTAAAGCAAAAAGGAAGCAAAAATGATGAAATTTGGAGTAAAAATGAAGAATTTAAAATTTGTTCAGCGCCGATGGTGCCAGAATTAGCGCCGATGGTGCCAGAAGTAGCGCCAACAACGCCGTTTGACAGAGAGGATGAATTAAATTGCCGGACACTAGCGCCGATGATGCTAGAATGGGCGTTGATGGCGCTAATGTCGGTTCAACCCCAATTTCTAGAAAATTCGACGAATCTGGACGTATTTTGAAGAGTTTTTTGAGGCACCTATTGGAGACCCAACTCTAGGCTTTATTTGGGGCCAAAATTGATAAAAAAAGGAGACTCTTCCTACCATTTCCTCCCCTCAATTCAACCTTATACGAATCACACATTCTTCCATTTTTCATTCCCGAACCATTTATAGTCCATTGTTCTTATAATTTAGAGTTTTGTGGTGAGATTCTCTAAGAGTGTTGGAGAAGGAGAAAAGTGAGAGGTTTCTTCTTCCTTCATTTTTCATAAGAGGCTACAAAGAATTTGCTTTGAGAAAGAGTTTCAAATAACTATTGTTTGTTTATTAGTGTTGTATAAACTTTCTTTTATATATGAAATTTGTGTTTTGTTGTATCTTTCTCATGAAGTCTGAGTAGTTTATTTTACCTTTATCCGTACTCTGAGATAGGTGAAATGAAGAGATGATATGGATGTGCTGATATTAAAATATAAAATAAATTATGATGATTTTTCAACTCCGAACATGATTTACTTTTCGATCTGACCAACTGAATTATTAAAATACGTTGTGAAACATATGGTCCAGGAAATGAAGTATGAGTTCTACAATAGAGTGAGGATCATATTTGATTCCATGAAGGAGAACTTCGTTCATGAAGTTAAGTGCAAATAAATAAGGAAATATACTTTGTTGGGTGTAGAATTGGAGAACTTTTAGGGTGACAGACTAAAATCTCTAATTCTGTCTTAGTGTTTAAAAACCAAAGTGAGATTTAAACTTTTGGTGAAGGGAAGTGGGAGCTCTAGGGTGGGAGCCAGTATCCTCCTAGCCTAGCCACAGATTTAGGGACTAAACCTGGGATTAACTAATGATTTTCGATAACACTGTATCAGGGGAGAGAATTAAAACTTCTCCTATTTGACACATTACATAATATGACCATTTATCTCATCTCGTTTTACCAAAACTTCATTGTAGTGGGAAAGATTTTTTTTCAAATGAGAAATCTTCAGTACATAAACATAGTTTAATAATTTAGTAGTTGTTGTTTAAACTTTGTATTTTGGTTTTGTTATTAGTTAAATAATTTAGTTCTGATAATATCTCAACATTCTAAATTAGTGACAGTAATTTTGTATCGACTTTCTGTGAATTTCCTAGTAATTTTATCATTTCAAATTTAAACCTTCCCCGTGGGATCGATATTTAGGGCTTAAATTGAAAGTCCTTTATTAATTGATAACGATATGTATACTTGCGTAGAATCCCAACATTAATTGCTTAAATTTTTTATTCATAAAATATTGCATCAAGCTTTTGGCACTGTTGCATAGCGGAGTCAACTATATAATTTTTGCACAACTATATTTTTGGGGATCAAGTTTTTGGGGCCGTTGCCGGGGAATGTAACGGTAAATTAAGTAGATTTGGTAAATTAGGAAATTTAGAAATAAATATAAAAAAAATTAAAATTCAAAAATTCAAAAATCTAAAAATCTAAAAAGAAAATATACTTTTTATTTAAGAGTTATTTTTAAGAAATTTTTTCTTTGCTTATTTTATTTTTTATGCAAAATATTGGATTTGAAGGTTTAGTACCTAACGATTCAGAACT
Source organism: Phalaenopsis aphrodite (assembly GCA_003013225.1). Lineage (NCBI taxonomy): Eukaryota > Viridiplantae > Streptophyta > Magnoliopsida > Asparagales > Orchidaceae > Phalaenopsis > Phalaenopsis aphrodite. Next base: position 319,452 of record NEWO01000291.1, read on the forward strand.
AGAGCGTACTACTAGAAAAATTCAAAAAAAACACAAAGAAATTAAAAAGTTAAACGAAATGGCAAATAATTTAAATAATAAAATAAACTAAAATCGACAAAGTCCTTTAAAAGATTATGCTAATCCGATAACAAATGAACTTCACTTGACTATTCAAAATTCGGATGTTGCTGCTAATTCATTTGAGCTTAAACCTGTTATTATCCAAATGATACAAAATAATCAGTATGGAGGAACACCTATTGAAGATCCAAATTTACATCTTATTAGTTTTCTCAAAACTTGTGCTACTTTTAAATATAATGGAGTGTCTAATAATGTTGTTAAGCTTAGACTATTTCATTTTTCATTAATGGATAAACCCAAGACTTGGTTAAATTTATTAGCACCTGGATCTATTAGAACTTGGAGAGAACTATCACAAAAATTCTTAGCTAAATATTTTCCACCATCGAAAACTGCTAAGCTTAGAAATAATATTACATCATTTTGTCAGTTTGAAGGGGAATCAATATATGAAGCTTAGGAAAGATTTAAAGATCTT
>NEWO01000291.1:321145-332953 GCA_003013225.1 Phalaenopsis aphrodite
TTTAGGAGCGAGTATCAATCTTATGTCTTTATTGATCTTTAAACGTTTAGATTTGGGAGAGATTTCTCCTACTACTGTAACTCTTCAGTTAGTTGATCGATTAATAACTTATTCAAAAGGAGTTGTAGAGGGTGTATTAGTCAAAGTGGATAAATTAATTTTCCCTGTAGACTTTATAGTATTGGATATTGAGGAAGATAAAGAAATTCCTATTATTTTGGGGAGAGCATTTCTTGCAACAGGGAAAGCTGTGATAGATGTGCAAAAAGAAGAATTAATAATGAGAGTTAATGATCAAGAAGTAACATTTAATATTGTCAAAGCTATGAAATATCCAACAATAGAAAAAATATAATGAATGTTTTAGGATGAAAGTAACTGATTATCTGAGTAATGAACAATTCAAGACCGAGTTTGAAAACAAATTAAAGCAAGGAGAATTATTTGAAAATAAGGGAAAAATAAAAGAAGAAGATTTGGATTATATTTAGGGCAAATTTAAAACTTCAGATTTGTTGGAAAACAATAATAAAAATCTTATTCCTTCAAGTATTAAACCACCTGAACTTCAACTGAAAATCTTACCTGCCCATTTAAAATATGTGTTTTTAGGAGAGTCATCTACATTGCATGTTGTTATTTCTTCTGAATTAATAGAAATTCAAGAACAAAAATTAATAAAGATGTTAAAAAAATATAAAAAGGCTTTTGGACGGACTTTAACAAATATTAAAGGAATTAGTCATTCTATTTTTATGCATAGAATTCTATTAGATGAACAATATGAACCTAAAGCTGATCCTCATAGGAGATTAAACCAATAATGAAAGAAAGTTGTTAAAAAGGAAATTTTAAAATGGCTATATGCTGGAATTATATATATCCTATTTCAGACATTGCTTGGGTAAGTCCAATTCACTGTGTTCCAAAGAAAGAAGAAGTGATCGTTGAAGAAAATGAGAAAAATGAACTAATATCAATAAGACAAGTTACTGGTTGACAAATTTATATTGACTATAGAAAATTAAACATGACCACCAGAAAAGATCACTTTCCTTTCTTTTTCTAGACCAAATGTTGGATAGATTAGCTAGGAATAAATATTATTATTTTTTAGATGATTATACCAGTTATCACCAAATTCCAATTGCTCTAGAGGATCAAGAAAAGACAACATTTACTAGCTCATATGGAACATTTGTTTTTTGTAGAATGCATTTTGGACTATGCAATGCACCTGCATTATTTCAAAGATGTATGATGTCAATCTTTAGCAATTCTATTAAACATGAAATGAAAGTGTTTATGGATGATTTTTTGGTATTTGGAACTTCGTTTGAATTATGTTTAAATAATTTAGAAAAAAGTTTAGGAAGTATGTGAAAAAATCAACCTAGTACTAAATTGGGAAAATGTCAATTTATGGTTGCAGGAAGAATTGTACTTGGGCATAAAATTTTTGAAAATGTCATAGAAGTAGATCCTACAAAAATTCAAGTTATTGAAAGATTACCACCTCTGACTAATGTTAAAGGGGTAAAAAACTTTTTAGGACATGCTGGTTTCTACGTGCGTTACATAAAATTTTCTTCTAAAATAACCAAGCCATTATGCCAAATTTTTGAAAAGGACATGAAATTTGATTTTAATGAGGAATGCATAAAATTTTTTGAATTATTGAAAGAAAAATTAATCACTGCACCTATAATAGTTCCACCTGATTGCCAGAAACCATTTGAAATAATGTGCGATGCTAATGATTATGCTATTGGGGCTGTGTTAGGACAAATAAACAACAAAGTTTTTAAAATAATATATTATGCTAATAAAACTCTAAATGATGCTCAAATTAACTACACTACTACTAAAAGAGAGTTACTAGCTATTGTTTATGTCTTAGATAAATTTATACCTTATTTAATTAGAACTAAATGTATATTGCATACAGATCATTATGCTCTTAAATACTTGATGCAAAAGAAGGATGCTAAACCAAGATTAATTAGATGAATACTTCTATTGCAAGAGTTTGATTTTACCGTAGTTGATATAATGAGAAATGATAATCAAATAGGTGATCATTTGTCTAGAATAGAAATAGAAATATTAATTAATCTTGCAAATGAAATTTTAGAGAATTTCCCTGATGAACAATTATATATTATTGATGAAATGAATGTACCGTGGTATGCTGATATAGTAAATTATATTGTAAGTGATATTTTACCACCTGATATAAAAAATCCACAATTAAAAAAATTTATACATGATTCAAAATTCTATTTTTGGGATGACCCATATTTATATGAACAATGTAAAGATCTAATTATTAGAAGGTGTGTGCATTATGGGAAACTCAACAGATAATTGAAAGATATGATTCTGAATTTAGAAGACATTTTGGAACGAATAGAGCTGCATATAAGATTTTGCAAGCTGGATTTTATTGGCCTACTCTTTTTAAAGATGTTAATAAATATATTAAAATATGCGATCGATGTCGACGAGTAGAAAATATTTCTAGAAGAAATGAAATGCCTCTAAATTACACATTAGAAGTTGAAATTTTTGATGTGTGGGGATTAGAATTTATGGGACCATTTATGCCTTCATTTTAGAGTTTATATATATTGCTTGTTATTGATTATATGTCCAAATGAATTGAAGCTATCTTTGTACCTAAATGTGATGCTCGGAGTGCTTCTAAATTTTTAATTAAAAATATTTTTACAAGATATGAAATGCCGAAAGTAATTATTACTGATAGAGGATCTCATTTTAGAAATAAGAGAATCAAAAAATTGATTAAGAAATATGATATTATACAAAGATTTTCTACTGCTTATCATCTTTAGACTAGCGGTCTAGCAGAGATATCAAATCATGAAATTAAACAAATTTTAGAAAATGCCGTAAATTCTTATAAATTGGATTGGTCTGCTAGATTAGATATTATACTGTGGGCATGAAGAACTTCTTATAAGACTCATATAGGAATGTCCCCATATAAACTTATTTTTGAAAAAAAAACATGTCACTTACTAGTAGAATTGGAGCATAAAACATTTTGGGTAAGAAATTTAATTTTAATTTAAAGGATGCTTGTGAGAAAAGATTATTGCAACTCAATGAACTTAAGGAGATTAGAAATAAAACATATGATAATGCAAAAATCTATAAAGAGAAAATGAAAATATGACATGATCGGAAGATTATTCAAAAGAAGTTTAAACCTGGACAAGAAGTTTTATTATATAATACAAGATTGAGATTATTTTCAGAAAAACTAAAATCTAGATGGTTAGGGCTATTTAAAGTGATTAAAGTTTATCATTACAAAACTGTTGTTGTTAAAGATCCTAACACTCGAAAAATATTTAAAGTTAATGGACATCAATTGAAACATTATTATGAAGGACACATACCACAATTTAAAGAAGTTTTAATGTTAAGTCAACCAAACTAATCAAATTGTATGTCGGGCTGACGATGTTAAATCAAGCGCTTTATGGGAGGTAACTCATATATATAAATATATATATCCAAGTATTCCTATTTTGTTTGATAAGTGTTTATATATTAGTAGATAATAATCCTACACAATTTTATATATTATAAATTAGGACAAATATTGATATTAGAGGAAAATTTGGAATCGAATTGATAGAAAAAAAATGAAAAGACACAATTTTGGTCTCTAGCGCCGACGACACCCGCAGATAGACCAAAGCGCCGACTGCGCTAAGAGTAGTTTTGCAATTTTTTGCGGTTTTTGGCTGACTTTTGCGAGATTTCGCTCCGTAATAACCGCCGGGAGGAGTTTTTAAAGTCATAAAAACTACCTAACGACTGAAAACTTCCTATTTTTGAATTTCATGGCCTTCAATTCCAGAAATACTTCTAGGTATGGAGTTTTCAATAGAAGAAAATTTATCAGTTTTGACGCACAAAGATTATATGATAAAGTTATTGTAAAGAAGAGGCTTATGAAGCAGAGAGGCTTTGTAAATCATGAATTGATTAATCCAAGTTCTCTGATTGATAAAGTCATTGTACAAATGCGATGGGAAGTTCTGTGATACACTACCGCTGCAGTTGTTGTACCAGTAGTGAAGGAATTCTATGCAAACTTACATGAAATTACCAAAAGAGTTGTCTTCATACAAGGTAAGACCGTACCATTTACTCCTGCACTAATCAATGAGTTGTATTTGATAGAAAACGTTCCAATCTGTCATTATACAAATTTCATCCCTACGAGAGATTTGATGCAAGATGCCTATAATTTTCTGACGGATGAAAGTGATATTCGTAAATTGCGAGATGAAGTATATGTTAGTTTCTCTGCTTCATTGCTTAATCCAATATCAAAACTGTGGCATTTCTTCATTTCTATAAAATTACTCCCTATCATGAAAATTAGTAGAGTCACCAAAGAAAGTGTTATTTTGAATTATTGCATTCAGATGGAAAAACCCATTGATATAGGGTCTATCATATTTAAATATGTTATGAGTATTATTACGAATGAGTATTATTACGAATGGACCAATTTATGGACTTAGGCATCATTCCACAATTTTTCTACTTTGCGGTCAATCTCAAGTTCCATATGAAAGTTAGGAAAAAGTTTTATTACCTTGGGAGCCCATGATTCCTATTGACGATAGTTATGTTGGGAATGAGAATGAAGCATTAAATACTATCTTCGATCACTCATCACATGCTTCAACCCCATTAATGCTACCAACACTTGGAAGTTCACTTGCTGTGGAAAAGAAATTGAAGAAAATTGAAAGAGAACTTCAGCATATTGTGAATGCAATAGGAGATCCTAAGTACCTTTTTTATCACCTAGATTGGAGAATGAAAGAAAATTTTGATCATACAGGAACATTTGAAGCAGGATTAGTGCAAATGTTTAAGGAAAAAGGATGGATTGAAGAAAATTCAACTAATCAATTCCCGTACCGACCCTTCTACAATTTGTACGTTCATTATCATTCAATGGGAGATATCAGAGGAGGAGAAAGAACTGATGATGAGACAACATAATTAATGAATTTGGACTCTCTCTACTTGTTTAAAAAACTTATGTACTTAATGTAATTATGTGGATTTGATTTAGTTTGCTTTGCTTTAGAATTCTGAACTTTGATTGTATGTATAATTTTGTGTCTGTGTTTAGTTTTGTGGCTTGATTTTGATGCTGATTTATAATTTAGTTTGCTTAGTATGTGTGAAAGTGTGATTAGAAAAATGCGTTTGTAAAAGTGTATTTCATATATAAAAGTTAGTTTGTTATTGTTTATGAAAATGATTGTTTGTGAAAATGTTTGTTTGTGACTTATTGTTAGATAAAAAATTGTATTTAAGAATACTAAAAAAACTTTGGAGAAAATTGAAAGGAAATTAAAAAATGAATTTTAGGCCTTCAGTGCCGACGACGCTGGCATGGGCGCCGATGGCGCTCTCGACCCGAGAACAGCCTTTAACTCCTTAAATTCGCGATTTTCACCATACACCTTCATTTTTACCCCTTGAGCCACTTCAACCTCCGATTTTTGCACCTAGGGCTTGCATTTGCTTGGATTTGAGGTGATTTTAAGGCAAATAAACTTTGGATATCATCTTCCCTAGGTAGGAGCTACACTTTGAGTTAAAATATTTTGATTTTCACCAAGGATTTATCTCACATTGCCTAGATCCTAAAATTTTGAAATTTTTTTGAAAGATTTTGAGAAAATCCTTGTGTGAAGTACTCTTACTTTGTGGATTTAAGTTTAAAGTGTTTTACATTGTGATTTTCAAAATTTTTGGAATTTATTCAATTTTTTTTGAATTTTCTCTAGATTTCCCATGGCACCAAGAACGAGCAAAGGAAAAAAAAAGTTGATTATGATGAGCAAAAATTTGTTAGCTTCATGGCTAGTGCTTGATCGAATAGTCTATCTGAGCATAAAAATGTAATTCCAGAACGTGGTTTTAAAAATGTGGGAGGAGAAGTCGAGCGACTTATCAATGCTCGGTAGTGGGAAAATTTTTGTTATTTTACTATCGATGCGATTATTGGTGTAGTGATGGAATTCTATGCCAATTTTACTGAAGCTTATGATGATTTTGTTTTTGTTCCTGAAAAAATGGTGGAGTTTTCTCCAAGTAAAATCAAGGAGTTTTATCAGTTGGAAGATGTTTATAGTTGTCAGTATAAATCATTTTCTGCTACTAATGAGGCCTTAGATGATGTTATTTCTTTTCTTACTGATGGAAGAGTAACCTGGAAAGTCGAAAATGGTGTTAAATTAAATTTTCCTCTTTCTATGTTTAATGTACAATCTAAGCCTGACACAACTTTATTTCTGGAAGAATAATTCCTACAAATCATCATAGTGATGTGAGAAAGGATAGAGCCATCCTGAACTTCTGTATTCAGCAGGTGATGAGGATAAATGTAGGCTCTATTATCTATATGAGCACTAGATTTATTGCTTTGTGAGAGACCACAGGTGGTTTGGCACACCCTGCACTTATTTTTACACTCTATGAACAGGCAGAAGTTGATTTTAAAACTGCGGAAGAGAGGATTGAGCCTCTAAGACCTATTGGGCCTGCCAATATATATACATATGAATCTCATGTTGATTGGAGATTTAGGAGTAAGACCAGAGATATTCTTTCTACTTTGAGGCACTTTTGTCAACTGAAGTCGCGCTACGCGCCACCCCTACTTCTAGTGACCCTACTAACAGAGAACTTTTAGACCAGATGATGATCCAACAGGGAGATATCTTAAGAATTGATCATAGATTGCAAAACATGAATGTCAGAAATGCTCACACTGATGATTTGATACAACAAAAGTTCGAATATGATGCTGCTTATGATGAAGCATTGGTGAGATACTTAATAGGTGATCATTTAGTTCAGTTTCCTATTCAACCTATTTTTACTCCATATCAGCGTCAAAATTTGGATGTAGAAGAAGAAGAAGATAATGATGATTGGTCATTTTTATTTTAGTTTATGTTTGATTATACTTTGTTATATTGTTATTTATTTTTGTTATATTGTTGAGACTGTTTGTTAGATTGTGAGACTTTGTTTTATAGTTATGATGAGTTGTGAACTGTAGTTTGTAAAACTGTTTTCATTTTTAGAATTCAGTTTAATTATGTTGTTAGGATTTGTATTTCATTGAATTTATTGTAATTAACTCTTTCTCAACAAATTGTATATTTATTATGTGCAATTTAATGTTTTAAGTCTTGTAGCTTTTTATATTAGCATATGCAGTATTTCAGAATTAAAGTTTCAAAATCAGAACCTTCAACAGATATTTCTTTTCTTTATGTATTTAATATTTTTTTTTACCCTTTATTTTTCAGTTCTTCATGCTAAATCTTTTAAAAATTTAAGTTTGGGGGGAAAAGAAAATTTTCTTTTTAAAGAAAGAAACTTAATTTTATTTATCTTCACTTAGCTATATTTCAAAAATTTTAAATTTAACATAAAAGAAAAAGACTATGTTTTATGGTATTAGGGTTTAACTTTAGATAACTATATTTATGTTTCTAAATATATAATGAACTTAAGTAAAAATTTTCAATAAAAAAGGTTAATTTTAAAGATTAAGATATTTGATATAAAAGAAAACGACTATGTTTTTCTATTTTAAGTAAAAAAAATTGTATTTTTGAAATATTAAAAATCTTAAAGGTTCATATAAGAAGAAAATAATTAAACTTAATGAAATCTTTAAGCTAATATAAATTTGTTAAGTGAAGATATGTGACAAGTTTTTGACTTTAAGAAGAGAATAGTGAAATTCAAAATCATTAAAGGCTATCTAGATATAGTAATCCTTACATATAAGAAGAAAAAAAAAGTAAAGAAAATAAAAATAAAAGAAAAAAACAAGAAAAGAAAAAGAAAAAGAAAAGAACAAGAACAGAAAAGATGTGGAGAGAAGTTTGAGGAGATGCCTAATTAAAAATTTGCTTCACTTGAATCAAATTAAAAAAAGAAGGCTTGCTACATTTTTTAAACTTTTATTTGAGTATTAGTTTATTTACTAGTAAAGTCTTATGAAGTTCTTTTTCATATGAATACTTTAAGTGACTTTAATTTGACAATTTGCAATTTTTCTTGAAAAGAATATAGACAAAAATCTTGGACTTGATTGCTAAATATTCTTATACCTTTAGTATTAATTGGAGTTGTTTGGAATTTTTCTTAAGTTATGCTATTGTATTTAGTAGACTAAGATATGGAAATCTATAAGTTAAATTCTTTACCATAAGTTATATTTTTACATNAAATTAAAATTATTCAATTACGAAGTGGAAAAAAAGTTGAAACAAGGATCCAAAGAGAAACTGAAGTTGATGAAGAGAAGGAAGAAATGGAAAGAGACCAAAATGAAAATGAACAAACACAAGGTCCTTTAGAATATTTATTACCTCCATTTCCTCAAAGACTGAAGCAGAAGAATAAAGATAAACAATTTACAATTTTTTTGGAAATCCTTAAGAAGTTAACGATAAACATTCCTTTTCTTGAAGCTTTAGAACAAATGTCAAGTTATGTGAAATTTATGAATGATATACTAAACAAGAAAAGGAAGTTTACAGATCATGAGACCGTTGCACTCAGTGAAGAGTGTAGTGCTATTATTCAGAAAAAGCTAGGTGAAAAATTAAAAGATCCTGGTAGTTTTACTATACCTTGTGCTATTGGTGAAAAGTTTTTTTGGAAAAGGCTTATGTGATTTAGGAGCGAGTATCAATCTTATGCCTTTATCGATCTTTAAACGTTTAGATTTGAGAGAGATTTCCCCTACTACTGTAACTCTTCAGTTAGTTGATTGATCAATAACTTATTCAAAAGGAGTTGTAGAGGGTGTATTAGTCAAAGTGGATAAATTAATTTTCCCTGTAGAATTTATAGTATTGGATATGGAGGAAGAAAAAGAAATTCCTATTATCTTGGGGAGACCATTTCTTGCAACAGGGAAAGCTGTGATAGATGTGCAAAAAGAAGAATTAATAATGAGAGTTAATGATCAAGAAATAACATTTAATATTGTCAAAGCTATGAAATATCCAACAATAGAAAAAATATAATGAATGTTTTAGGATGAAAGTAACTGATTATCTGAGTAATGAACAATTCAAGTCCGAGTTTGAAAACAAATTAAAGCAAGGAGAATTATTTAAAAATAAGGGGAAAATAAAAGAAGAAGATTTGGATTATATTCAGGGCAAATTTGAAACTTCAGATTTGTTGGAAAACAATAATAAAAATCTTATTCCTTCAAGTATTAAACCACCTGAACTTCAACTGAAAATCTTACCTGCCCATTTAAAATATGTGTTTTTAGGAGATTCATCTACATTGCGTGTTATTATTTCTTCTGAATTAATAGAAATTCAAGAACAAAAATTAATAAAGATGTTAAAAAAATATAAAAAGACTTTTGGACGAACTTTGACAAATATTAAAGGAATTAGTCCTTCTATTTATATGCATAGAATTCTATTAGATGAACAATATGAACCTAAAGCTGATCCTCATAGGAGATTAAACCAATAATGAAAGAAAGTTGTTAAAAAGGATATTTTAAAATGGCTAGATGCTGGAATTATATATATCCTATTTAAGACATTGCTTGGGTAAGTCCAATTCACTGTATTCCAAAGAAAGAAGAAGTGATCGTTGAAGAAAATGAGAAAAATGAACTAATATCAATAAGACAAGTTATTGGTTGGCAAATTTGTATTGACTATAGAAAATTAAACATGACCACCAGAAAAGATCACTTTCCGTTACTTTTTCTAGACCAAATGTTGGACAGATTAGCTAGGAATAAATATTATTATTTTTTAGATGATTATACCAGTTATCACCAAATTCCAATTTCTCTATAGGATCAAGAAAAGACAACATTTACTAGCCCATATGGAACATTTGTTTTTCGTAGAATGCCTTTTGGACTATGCAATGCACCTGCAACATTTCAAAGATGTATGATGTCAATCTTTAGCAATTTTATTAAACATGAAATGAAAGTGTTTATGGATGATTTTTTGGTATTTGGAACTTCGTTTGAATTATGTTTAAATAATTTAGAAAAAGTTTAGGAAGTATGTGAAAAAATCAACCTAGTACTAAATTGGGAAAAATGTCAATTTATGGTTGCAGGAAGAATTGTACTTGGGCATAAAATTTCTGAAAATGTCATAGAAGTTGATCCTACAAAAATTCAAGTTATTGAAAGATTACCACCCCTGACTAATGTTAACGAGGGTAAAAAGCTTTTTAGGGCATGCTGGTTTCTACGGGTGTTACATAAATTTTTTTTCTAAAATAACCAAGCCATTATGCCAAATTTTTGAAAAGGACATGAAATTTGATTTTAATGAGGAATGCATAAAAAATTTTGAATTATTGAAAGAAAAATTAATCACTGCACCTATAATAGTTTCACCTGATTGCTAGAAACCATTTGAAATAATGTGTGATGCTAATGATTATGCTATTGGGGCTATGTTAGGACAAAGAAACAACAAAGTTTTTAAAATAATATATTATGCTAGTAAAATTCTAAATGATGCTCAAATTAACTACACTACTACTAAAAGAGAGTTACTAGCTATTGTTTATGTCTTAGATAAATTTATATCTTATTTAATTGAAACTAAATGTATATTGCATACAAATCATTCTGCTACTAAATACTTGATGCAAAAGAAGGATGCTAAACCAAGATTAATAAGATGAATACTTCTATTGCAAGAGTTTGATTTTACCGTAGTTGATATAATGAGAAATGATAATCAAATAGCTGATCATTTGTCTAGAATAGAAATAGAAATATTAATTAATCTTGCAAATGAAATTTTAGAGAATTTCTCTGATGAACAATTATATATTATTGATGAAATGAATGTACCGTGGTATGCTGATATAGTAAATTATATTGTAAGTGATATTTTACCACCTCATATAAAAAATCCACAATTAAAGAAATTTATACATGATTCAAAATTCTATTTGGGATGACCCATATTTATATGAACAATGTAAAAATCTAATTATTAGAAGGTGTGTGCATTATGGGAAACTCAACAGATAATTGAAAGATATGATTATGAATTTATAAGACATTTTGGAACGAATAGAGCTGCATATAAGATTTTGCAAGCTAGATTTTATTGGCCTACTCTTTTTAAAGATGTTAATAAATATATTAAAATATGCGATCGATGTCGACGAGTAGAAAATATTTCTAGAAGAAATAAAATGCCCTCTAAATTACACATTAGAAGTTGAAATTTTTGATGTGTGGGGATTAGAATTTATGGGACCATTTATGTCTTCATTTGAGAATTTATATATATTGCTTGTTATTGATTATATGTCCAAATGAATTGAAGCTATCGTTGTACCTAAATGTGATGCTCGAAGTGCTTCTAAATTTTTAATTAAAAATATTTTTACAAGATATGAAATGCCGAGAGTAATTATTACTGATAGAGGATCTCATTTTAGAAATAAGAGAATAAAAAATTTGATCAAGAAATATGATATTATACATAGATTTTCTACTGCTTATCATCTTTAGACTAGCAGTCTAGCAGAGATATCAAATCGTGAAATTAAACGAATTTTAGAAAATGCTGTAAATTCTTATAAATTGGATTGGTCTGCTAGATTAGATATTGCATTGTGGGCATGCGGAACTTCTTATAAGACTCCTATAGGAATGTCCCCATATAAACTTATTTTTGGAAAAAAAAACATGTCACT
>NEWO01000291.1:339630-356935 GCA_003013225.1 Phalaenopsis aphrodite
AAGTGCTCTTTCATCTAAACTATGAAAATTATGGGGTCAGTTTAACTCCATATTTTTCAAAACTAATTTTTTTTTTTAACGTCCTTCCGAAGCGGGCAACGAGATTTCAATTTCGATGACCGACAGCTTCTTACGGGCAAACCCCACACCAAAAATAGTGCCGACAGCAGTTTAATGTTTTAAGTCTTGTAGCTTTTTATATTAGCATATGTAGTATTTCAGAATTAAAGTTTCAAAATCAGAACCTTCAACAGATATTTCTTTTCTTTAAGTATTTAATATTTTCTTTCACCTTTTATTTTTCAGTTCTTCATGCTAAATCTTTTAAAAATTTAAGTTTGGGAGGAAAAAAAAATTTTCTTTTTAAAGAAAGAAACTTAATTTTATTTATCCTCACTTAGCTATATTTTCAAAAATTTTAAATTTAACATAAAAGAAAAAGACTATGTTTTATGGTATTAGGGGTTAACTTTAGATAACTATATTTATGTTTCTAAATATATAATAAACTTAAGTAAAAATTTTCAATAAAAAAGGTTAATTTTAAAGATTAAGATATTTGGTATAAAAGAAAACCACTTTTTTTTTTCTATTTTAAGTAAAAAAAAAAAGTATTTTTGAAATATAAAAAATCTTAAAGGTTCATATAAGAAGAAAATAATTAAAATTTATGAAATCTTTAAGCTAATATAAATTTGTTAAGTGAAGATATGTGACAAGTTTTTGACTTTAAGAAGAGGATAGTGAAATTCAAAATCATTAAAGGATATCTAGATATAGTAATCCTTACATATAAGAAGAAAAAGAAAAGAAAAGAAAAGAAAAATAAAAGAAAAAAACAAGAAAAGAAAAAGAAAAAGAAAAGAACAAGAACAGAAAAGATGTGGGGAGAAGTTTGAGGAGATGCCTAATTAAAAATTTGCTCCACTTGAATCAAATTAAAAAAAGAAGGCTTGCTACATTTTTTAAACTTTTATTTGAGTATTAGTTTATTTACTAGTAAAGTCTTATGAAGTTCTTTTTCATATGAATACTTTAAGTGACTTTAATTTGACAATTTGCAATTTTTCTTGAAAAGAATATAGACAAAAATCTTGGACTTGATTGCTAAATATTCTTATACCTTTAGTATTAATTGGAGTTGTTTGGAATTTTTCTTAAGTTATGCTATTGTATTTAGTAGACTAAGATATGGAAATCTATAAGTTAAATTCTTTACCATAAGTTATATTTTTACATAGTAGAGGAGTTACTTGAGGACAAGTAACATGTAAGTTTGGGGGATTTTGATACACCAAAAATATATGCATTTTTAGACCCATGTTTTATACTCATTTTTGGTGATATTGTACTTTAATGAAAGGTAATTTTATGTTTTCTTGTAGGTTGTTGAATTTTAGGACTTAAAGATAAAAGGAAGCGAAAATGGTGAAATTTGGAGCAAAAATAAAGAAGTTGAAATATGTTAAGCGCCGACGATGCCAGAAGAAGCGTTGACGACGCCTTTTGACAGAGAGGACAAATTAAATTAGGGGAAACTAGCGCCGACACCGCCAATGTCGATTCAACCTCAATTTCTAGAAGATTTGATGAAGCTGGATGCATTTTGAAGAGTTTTTGGAGGCACCTATTGGAGAACCGACTCTAGGCTTTATATAGGGCCAAAATTGATCAGAAAGGAGACTCTTCCTGCCATTTCATCCTCTTCATTCAACCTTCTACGTATCACACATTCTTGCATTTTTCATTCCACAACCATTTATAGTCCATTATTCTTATAACTTAGAGTTTTGTGGTGAGATTAAGTGTGAACTCTTCTCTAAGAGTGTTGGAGAAGAAGAAAAATGAGAGATTTTTTCTTCCTTCATTTTCTAGAAGAGGCTACAAGGGATTTGCTTTGAGAAAGAGTTTCAGATAAGTGTTGTTTGTTTATTAGTGTTGTATGAACTTTCTTTTATATATGAAATTTATAGTAGTTTACTTTATCTTTCTCCCTACTTTGAGATATGATAAAATGAAGATATCATATGAATGTGACGATATTAAAATTAAAATAAATTGTGATGATTTTTCAACTCCGAACTTAATTTAATTTTCGATCTGGCCAATTGAATTGTTAAAATATATTGTGAAATATATGATCCGGGAAATGGAGTAAGAGTTCTACAACAGAGTGAGGATCACATTTGAATCCATGAAGGAGAATTTCGTTCATGGAATTAAGTGTAAATAAATAGGAAAATATACTTTGTTGTGTGTAGAATTGGAGAACCTTTAGGGTGACAGACTAAAATCTCCAATTCAGTCTTAGTGTTTAAAAAACAAAGCGAGATTTAGCCTTTAGGTGAAGGGAAGTGGGTGCTCTGGGGTGGGAGCCAGTATCCTCCTAGCCTAGCCATGGATTTATGGACTAAACCTGGGTTTAGCCAATGATTTTCTATAACACTGTATCAGGGCAGAGAATTAAAACTTCTCCTATTTGACACATTACATAATTGAACCATTTATCTCATCTCATTTTACCAAAACTTCATTGTAGTAACTATCAGTCCCCAGATTTTAGGGTTAGAATGTAAACAATTTTCGGGTTAGGGCAAGTGGGAACGATGAACAAATATTGTCCATTCGCGTGTGTATAGAACGACATAGATCAGGTTGGACGTGCCAATGGAACATGAACCGCACGCAGATGAGGCGGATGACGCGTAAAGTGCAACGAATGGGAGCATATCGCTTGGACTTTTGACAAGTCCGAGGATGATCCGATGTAGACGTGGATAAGTTGGAAATTAGGGGCTTCTGAATTAAATAATAAAAAAAATGATATTTAACTTTAAAAATTCATATCTTGGTATAGAAAAATAACAAAATAAAAAATAAAAACACCTCTGCGCTCAGTGAACAGAAGAGAATTTAATGGATTAAAAATTGAATTTGTTTATTAAATATTTTATTTAAAATTAATTAAAAACCCTAAATTTTAATTAATTCATAAGCATTTAAATATTAATCACCATTACATGAATATTGAGGTCTATTTCTAATGATCATAGGGATGTTCTTTGATTTTGCAAGGTCAGAGGACACCCATAGCATTGAAAGCCCTAATTTTTTAGAAGTTTCACCTTTACTTAAATTAAAAAATTAGGAAAAATAAAAATAAAAACTAGAAAAATATGAAATCAAGTTTATTGAGTTCACTGCGGTCAAATGATCTTAGGAAAAATAAAAATACCATTTAAAATAAAGAATGTATAATTAAGTATTTTAAATATTAAAAGATTAACAAAAATTAAAATTATGTAAATTTAAATAAAAAAATCACAAAAATAAACCTAACTAAAGGAAACCACCGTAAGATGCCCCCATAAAAATTTCAAAGTCAGAAATTTTATTTTTAATATAAAAATGTATTTTATAGAAAAATGGTAATTTTTGCTTAAAATAATTATATAAAATAAAATAAAAATCAGAAAATTACAAAATTTGCCAGAAGAACTTATGAAAAATAAAATTGAAGTTAAAATAATAAATACACTTGTTAGTACTAATCTAATTTTAAATAATTAAAAATAATTAAAAATAACAAAAATACAAATACCTCTCAAAATGTCATAAATCACTCTTTGATGAAGAAGATAATTAAGAAATGCTTCTACAACTTTTTTTAAATAATAGAAATGTATTTTTTCATATTTTTGAATAAAAACAATTATAAAAAATCAAAGAAAAATCACAAAAATATAAAACAAATTTCTCTTAATTTTCTGAAGTTAGAAAGACTGATGAAAAATATAAAAATTAATTTTCAAAATAAAAAAAATATTTTATATTCATTTGTTAATTAACATTAACTAAAAATCATAAAATTTAAAATATATTTCAAAAATTCATGAAAATTATCTTAAACGGTACTCTGACTCATACGAACACAATGCAATTTTTCTAGGGATATCAAACATGTTTTGGTTAATCAAATTAATTAACAATGGAAATTCATAATTTTGAACCATAATAATTATAAGAAATTATATAAAATTTAAAAAAATTAAATTAACCCTACTGGGTCATTATGGATTCACAAGTTTTAATGCAACAATTGACCAGATTAAAGATGTAAATGAAGTACGAAGTAATGAATCATCACAAGTATGAAATAAAAGAAATCTTAAACAATTATAATCCTACACATGATTACTTCTTATTGCAAGAAGAAATATAAATGAAACTACTCAAAATTTATAGGAATAACACAACAAAACAGGATTTATATTAAAAATACAAGTCTTCAAAATAAAACAAAACTCAAACAAAAATAGAAAATACTTATCTAAGACTTCTTTCCAAGTAAATCCTTTGAAGTCCTTTGACTTCTTACTCCAATAGCACACCAAACACACACCACAAAGACTCTCATTCACAACTCACACATACACATAAAAGAGCCTCACGCCCCCTCCTAAAATCTTCACCACCAACCAAAAGCCTTACATCAACACTACACACACACACTTTTTTTGACCAGCCAATTGTTCCTTTAAATAAATCTCTTAAAATCACCAAGATTCAATTCAAACATCTCTTCAAAATTCGTCCAAATTCATTGCACAAAATTCAAAAGCATTTATGGCGCCTAGGCGCCAACCTTCTAGAAGCCTATTTTAACTTCCAGGCGCCTAAGCACTAGGTCACTTTTTGCTCTTTTGTTCTATTTTACCCTATTTTGCTTCATTTTTGCTCCTTTTTTTAAACTCCAGTTCTTGAACCAGAAATAAAAAACACACAAAATACCTTCTATTAAAACACAATAACCTTAAAAATGACCATAAAATGAATATATGAAAATAGCACAGTTTAAGGCGTGCCAACATTGTGACCATACAAACCATGGAAAACCCCCTTGAGGCTATAAGCCCCATGGGAGAGCTCATTTTGGATCCTTCACATGTATGTTCTGGCCATCCTAGCCAATGGCTACAGGTTTATGACAACCCGCAAGAGTTACCAAAAGAGGCTGGGAAAAAAGGGCAAGTACAAGTGATTTGTAGTGCTACGATGTGTGAGGAATTGCGTTGAGCTCAAATAAGTGTGACCAAGACCAAGCCACCCAGAGCTACCCTAAGGCTTGCAAGTCCTATGAGAACTCTGTTTGAGCTTTCTCATGTTGGTTCTAACCTTCTAAGTGCTAGAGGCTAAGAAAATACATGTGAAATCCAAGAGAGAGCAAAGAAGTGGTTTTGAACTTTTAAGGGAAGCATGTTCCATCACTAGTCCTCTTATATATATTCATCAAGAAAGCCCTATAGCTAGATTCTAGACTCTTAAAGAGGAGAAAATCGACCTCATAAAAAATAAGGTTAACACACTAGTGTATCGAATACTTCAAAGAAGTAAAAGAACATTATGTAAAGGGATATTTACAAACATTCACAATACATGAAGTAGGTATCCACAAAGACGCCGCCTACCATGCTTCACCAAAGAAGATCATCTTTTCCGGAGATGTCATGCAATGCAAGATTGAAGATTCAAACAGATCATAAGAACGACACTATCCAGCTCCGATTAATGATCTCCTAACACTTCTTCACAACAAAATGGTTGAAGTTCTTTTAGCTGACAAGATTGTTGAACGAAGGAATCCAAACATCAACATCGACTTAGAAGGGAGCTCCAAGGAGAAAAAATCAGGGAAAGATGCAATGACAATGAGTCAGAAGAAGCCTCAGTTCAAGTTTTTTTTGAAAAGTAAAGAGGAAAGTGAACACGAGGCGATGTGCGTCTAATCAACCACTATGTGCAAGCCATGACCTTAACTCTAATTCATCCTCATATGGTCGAGTTGTAGAGGTCAAGGAAGTACAGAGTGTGGGCATGAAACCGATCAAATTCCACAGTGCTTTTCCTTATTCTAGTTTAGAAACCAATGTAAAGTTGGAAGAATATATTTCTAATGAATAAATTAAATTACAGTTGGATATTACTCTCTATGTTTTAAAATTGGTTCAACATGGATGTAACAACAAATGACAAAAGAAAAGTTACACCTCTTTGAGATATCATGTAACACAAAGGGTTGAATTCTTAACTCAAAGAGAGGTGTTAGATTTGGTATGAAAAAACAAGCCAATGAATCAAAATTTTGCATGGTTTTTACTAGTAGATTGGAAAAGGATTGTCACGACATTGAAGATAGTTTCGAAGACTCTCTGACAGTTGATGCTCCGCTAGAATTTGAAGAGAAAATCAAGACAACAGTCAATGAGTGACATGTCTGAAAATGTGTTACTTTTTATATACATTTTATGCTCTTTTTTAATGTATTGCACTTTAATGGAAGATATTTTGAATGTTTATGATTTCAAGTACAAGAGATGGAGTTTTATAAAAAAAAGAAGCTAAAACAGAGCAAAACAGGGTCAAATGGAGCAAAGGAGTACAAAGTGAACCAACACTTAGGCGTTAGAAGCTGGCGCTTAAGCACCAGACACTGTACATGGAAACAGAGAGCCCAACGCCATAGCGTCAAGATCTGGCGCTTAGGTGTCAGGCAGTTATTTTAAGCTTATAGAAGGTTGACACCTAAGCGTCCAGACTGGGGCCTAGGGGCCAGAATTGGTTTTTTTCTTAAGATAAAATGTATTTAAGCTAATTTTGAAGGGGCATCTGAAGTGACTCTTGGGGATTTCAAAGGTTATTATAAGGGGGTGTCTCTTCAAGTAAAGGGATGGCTTTTTTCTTGTGGTGGTTGAGAGAAGAGAGAGGAAGAGAGGAAGAAAGGTGTGTGTCTCTCAAGTGAGGGTTGTGCCTTTTAGAGTGATATTGTAAGGAAAGTTGAGCATTCTTCAAAGGAACTTCAGGAGATTTGCTTGAGGAGAAGTTTGACATAAGTGTTTTGTATTTTTGTTTGAGTTTGTTAAACTTTATTGTATAAAATTAATTTTAAATACTAATCTAGTTGTTGTTGTATTTTTCTCATGAAATCTGAGTAGTTTTCTTTATCTTTCTCCTTGTGATGAGAAATAATCATTTGCAGGATTAGAATAGCTTTTAATTTCAATATTGTGATGGTATATTACTTCATTCTTAATTTTCTTACGCAATTTGGTTAATTCATAAGTTATTTATTATTATAATATTATTATTATTATTATTTTCTAAATAAAATTATTATGTTAAATTTATCACTTCTTAAAAATATATTTTATTTTATCTCTATTGCGTGCCGAAAGATTCACAGTTGTGGAGAGATAATTTAAAGTCTTAGAGTTGATAGAATATCCATTACACACAAAGATAATATAACACACAAAGATAATATAAAAGTTACAGAAGGAGCTTTAAGATTTCTTACATGGAAAAACTCTGGAATGGAAAAAAAATCATGAGACTTAACGTAGTCAAAGTAATCTACCATGTGATTAAAAGTACGTATATACACTTTTCTCGTAAATCAAATAAGATAAAATTACAAAGCTAATAATCACAGATATACAAGAGTAGTTCAGTAATAATAATCATAATTAGGCCACAAAATATGTAGTTGATCATGAAAGTTATGGTTGGTGGTCATAACAGTGGTAGTTGGCTACAAAGATCGTAGTTGGTAGCCATAACAATTGTGGGTGCCAACTAACTACACCAATAGTAGTTTGTTACACCGTCATTAGGTGTCTTGTTGTGTTGTATTCGAGTTGCGTTGTTACACCGTCTTCGAGAGGCGTCATAGCACCGTATTTGACACGCTTTGTTATACTGTCTTTGTGAGGCATTGTCGCATCGTATGTGGTGTTTGTTGTTACAACATTAGTGATGTGTGTTGTTGCACTATCTTCACGTGACATCGTTCCGTCATATGTGAAGTGTATTATTACACCATTATCGGTGTATGACACTACCAGTGTTCGAGGTGAATTATTACATTGTCATCAAGGCATGTTGTTGCACATTCTTCATGAGACATTGTCGATCGAAATAATGCCCAACTTCGAAGGTTGCTAAATGATTATGTGGTGTCGATTGTTGCTTTGCACGGTGATTTGCTGTAAGGAGTGGACGACCACCGATGATGGTCGATGGTTGTCAATGACTGCAAAAAGTTTTTATCGAATCAACATTGCAGAATACCATGCAAACTCCCTTTTTGTCGGAGGAGTCATTGCATTGTTTTGAGGTGCGTTGTTATGGAGTCTTCGGAAGGCATCATTGCACTGTATGTGTGGGGTGTTACACCATCATCAAAGCATGTAATTACACCTTCTTCAAAAGGCGTCATTGCACCATATGTGGGATGCATTTATTCACCATAAATCGAGGTGTGTCATTGCCGTATTTGAGGTGCATTGTTACGACATCATCGAGGTGTTTTATTGCACCGTTTTCAAGAGACAACGACCTCGATATAATGCATTGTTTCGTAGGTTGTTATGTGATTTCGTGGTGTCATTTGTTGTTTCGTATAGTGTTTCACCGTAAGAAGCGGGTGACGATCGATGTTGGCCAGCTGTATGAGCTGAAGGTGTTTGTTGGATTATCGATGTGGAATACCAGACTTCAACTCCCTCCTCTCCGAGCTGTCGACTTCCTGTACCTTAGAGTCTAGTTCCCATTCGAAGAGAGTGGGGTGTAGAGCTCTATTTACATAGTTTTGATTTCAAATAAGGAAGAAATCCAGACTATTTCAGTGGACAACCCAGAGAGATTCTCTCGACCAGATGGTGTCTAACGAACTTTTAAGAGCCTTAATGATGATAGAATTGAGTGAGCGATGGCTCATCGGATTTGTCCTGTCAAGATGCTCGATTTGTCTAAAAACATATTAGATTCAAAATCCATTTGACATTCCAATTACACACTAAAAATTAATGTAATAGCTTCATCTGCGCTTGATTTGACTCAAATTAGACTAATTTTGGTTTCACTTGGTCAACCTTTTCAAGCTGATCAGTTTGAATGCAAATTTATTGAAATCATAATTTTGGATGAATTTTAATCGAAGTTTGACCATTTCATGTTTAAAAATTATCTTGAAATTCGTGCAAAATTATGAAAATTTATTGATGGCATATTAATAATAAAATAATAAATAACTAACTAAACATGCAGGTTTAAAACCTTTTTATTAGTAGTTAAATTTAACCAAAAAAATTTTTTAGATTTGACCAAATGCTTATTGTCAACTTTATAATTTCAATTATGACCAGTTAAAAAGTTTTTTCTTTAGATTATTAAGACCCATTCTAAAATTAATTACGCCAGATTGAGGTTCCATGCATTGAAATTGACCAACAAAAAACAAGAAAGAAAGAGAAAAAGTCAACTATTTCAAATATATATATATATATATATATTGTGTAAAACTCATGCTACTCTTCAAGCAATTGGCGTCGCAGGGTGCAATTGAATGATCTGCTAGGAAGAAAACAATCACGATAGCCGTCCTCCAATCCCTAACAAGTCTTTTATATCCTAGTGCTTTAAGACTCTTATAACCATCCTTTGCTTTTAGAAAATTAACATACATACCATTCAATTCATATGTATTCACATATCTAACACCAAAATTTCAATTTTAACTTTTTTACATATATACCACCTTACCTATGCACGAAAAATTTATTTCACTTTCTTAAAGTTAAAATAAAAATACTTATGTTGTGAAATGAAAGATTTGGGAGGTAGAAGAATAAAAAACAATTTTTGAGTGTTACATATGTAAATACATAGAAATTGAATGGTATGCATGTAAATATGTTTTTTTATTCCCCTTATCCCCCGCTTGAAGACTCCATTACCTGCAATCAGAGAATATTTCAAGTCATAGTCATAAATATATATATATATATATCCCTCACCTCTACCTTTCTACTTCAAGTAATCGGTTGCAAACTACAACCTATCCTGACACAGTCAGAAAAGAAGTTTATATCCAGAAATGGCCTCTCCTCTTTGGCTGCTATTCAATACATTTCTACTTACTTTCAGCTTAACGACGGATTTTCTTCTTTTCTGCAACGCTGATCCCACCGATGGTTTTGTTCCTGTGCCCTTATCTGATGAAAATTTTAAAATACAGAGGCCATACGATGTACCTTTAGCAGACCGCTACAGCTATGTTTATGGCGTGCACCGCATGTGGGTCTACTCCACTGACAAGCCGTTCGAAGCTGGAAACCCAACACTTCCACGAACTGAGATTCGTTTCATGGTAATTGATTTTACCAGCTTAAATTCTGATATGTTTTTTCAAACTTTACTTATATCTACTATTATATTTGTCTTTGATATTATTGTTGTAGGATTTGGATTATTCCAGCGGAATATGGCAGTTTGAGGGGCATACTTTTGTGCCAAATGGAACAAGTGGCACGTCTATCATGCAAATTCACCGAGCAAAGGGAGAGAAACCAGCAACAGAATTGGTGCTTACGGTTTATAATGGTGAAATGAGGTTCTACTTTGATCAACAAGTAGAGCCTAATATTTACAATAGATGGGTAAGAGTGAATGTGATACATGATGCTGATGCTAATAAGGTGAGTATTTTTATTAATGGTGTTAAAAAGCATGAAGCGGATGGAAAAGGTCCAAGTTATTTTTATTTCAAGTGTGGTGTTTATGGACAAGTAAATGAGAGCAACTATATGGAATCGAGATGGAGGGATATCAAGATTTACAAGAAGGAAACTTACAATAACGGTGGGCGCATGACACAATCTAATAATCTGATGATATATATATTTATATACATCTTTATATATATGTTTACATATATGTATGTGTGAGTGAGCGCGTGTCGGTGTTTGTTTCTAAGTTTAGCAATCTAGAAACATGTTTGTGTTGAATTATTGTCTTATGTGTTTTGTATTAATGAAGTACAACATGCAAATACTCGTTGCTGAGCCTTTAAATGCAATGTATTATTTGTGTATCTTTTTAAGAAATTAAATAATTAATAAAAAATTTGAAGTGATATTGGTCTCACCTTTAATATAATTTAACCAACATGATCAATATTGGTGATTAACAGCATTTGTAGCTACTAATAACTTTTAAGTTGTAATTTTATAAGAAAACTGGTTAAAATTATTTCATCTCAGATAATTGTAAAACATTTGATAAAATAAATATAAAAACTGAAATATAATAAAATTAAATCTATCATAAGTTCTTTCCATATTCAAAATAAGAGAAAATAAAGCTATTATTTTCTAAGACATTTTATTTGTATACAAGCAAAGAAATGAGGCTTAATAAATTTGATAGATGCAATATATCATATAAGGTACTGTTCTCATTCCAGGTGATAAAAGAAAAATACATATACACTTGCTAGTGAATAAATTATATGTTAAAACATTACATCAACAAAGAAAATTGCTATCATTGTCTAGATCTACAAACAACAAAGCAAGGAGTATTGATCAGCATGGTTGACTACTTAAAATGTTGATTTCCAGCATGTGAAACAAAAGTTCACTATAACAAACAACTATTTTGGCAAACTATGAATAATTACAGGACAAATTTTAGATATAATTTGTGTTAGATCTATGAAGAAGTTGGTCCAACAAAAAGATCCAAATTTAAAGCACACCCTAACAATTAATTTCTAACTTAGTTGCCACTAAGGCTAAACTTTTCCACACAAGAAAAAGCTCCATATATAATTTAATATATGTTTCTTCAATTCAGAGAAGACTAAAAAAATATATATTTCAAATGCCATGAAAATATGTTAATGAAGAATGTCCTTTGACTTTTATGCATGCTTGGGGGAGCTAGTGGAAGAGTTTAACATTTGATTCTAAAGAGAAATCAAAGATCATAAACCATTTAGGGACAATTTTAATGAGTTCAGACACAATTCTTGAGTCTGATCAAGAGGAAATCAGAGGAAGAAATAGAAGAAATTGGAGAAGGGTTAGTGTCAGCTCGATATATATTAAGTTTCCGATATATTTTTCAGGTTAAAAAAATTGATAAAAGTTATTTTGACCTATTTTTCATCAGAAAATCGAACAGAGACCAGCAAAATTTCAATCTACTCTTATCACGATGGAATTATTTTCCAAAAAAAATTGTGAAGTAATTTTCCATGAAACTTTCTGCCAGTTATAACAACTTGTTTGTAGTGTAATTCAAATCTAATATTCACTTGATTCACAATTTTTTCAATTTATGAGCAAATTATTTGCAGATTTGTTAACTTTAAATAAACAAAGTGACATAAATAAGAAGACTGAAGAAAATTTCCCCCAATGGTTTAAAAAACATATAAGCTATAATCATCTCACACATTTCTTATTATGTACATTAATGTAAACAATAAAAACATGTTTTTTATGAACTTTATAGGCCAATGATCAAAACAATGGAGTTATAGATCTGAGTTCGATGTAACTTGCTTGGAGTCCTCTGTGTATCGTAAAAATATGTTCAATTTATGAAGTGAATGACTACATATTTCATACAGGATTATGGTTCGAAGAAATAAAGACTAATAAATTTGGATTGTGTTAAAATAAACACTGATTCAGATGACAAAATAGACACCTACAGATTGTCAAAGTAGTCCAATTGCAATTTCCTACCTCTATTGAGAGAGTGTATTTCTGTCCAATTGCAATTAATTTAATCATGTTTTTAATCATGGAACAAGGTTAAACAAGCCGAATAATATCTTCGAAATTAAAATAAACTAAAAATATGTTAACTTTGATACTTCCATTTTAGCAAAATAAGCGAGTTGCGTATATTATTTTCGATACTCTGATAAAGCAAAATATATAGTTGATAGGGCAGTAATCATCAAGAGTAAACCCATAACGACAATTGCGATTCAAAATATTATTGAACCTGCTCATCATGAAGAAGAAATGCCAAGTTTTTACATTCCATTTGATTTTACTCATGAAGAAATAATTTTAGAGGATAATAGGAATGCACTGGAAGAAATTATCTTTAATGAGTATGAATTTGGTGGTAGTTTACATAAAGAAATTTTAAGTTCAACTTCTAGTCACTCATCTGACAATGCAGGAAAAGATGTGTACGTTTTCGAACTTCTTTTATTAACTGCTTTATCATATATTTACTGTTTCACCTACTATTATTTATAATTACACTAAAATGTTGTTTGCAATTTATATTTTGATCGTATTGTTATTCAAAGTTCTGATATAGGATCTTGATGCAAAGGGCTTGATGTTGGACAAATTTACAATATCTTGGATGTCCCGCATTAAGTGTGCATAAATTTGAATTTCTCCCCTTTTATATTTACCAAAAAATAAGAACAGAGTTTACTCCGAGTAATACCAATAGACGCAACAAACCCCAAGAAACTCCAAAGAAGTTTGATCTGTTCATAAAAGGCAAGTTATAGAAGTAATGCAAACTCTAAGAAAATTGACCATAGATGGAGAAGCTTAAGCATAGTAAAGGAATCAAAAGTTGAAAGCCTGTCAAGCAATTCATGTGTAAATAGATTAGCTAATCAAGTAAAATGAACTTACAATAGTGGAATGCGCCCGGAATTATGAATCCACAGAAGCATCAACTAGATCCCAGAAATAAATAAGACCATCCTGAGATCCACCAATTACGTCTATTATGTATGGCCACAAACCAATACAGAAATTCCCCATAAACAAAAATGCTTGAAAGAAACATGAAAAGGTGGTCTACTTTAAAATTAACCTGCCGATTATATTTTGGGTCAAAAGAAGGATCCATAAACATAAAAAACATATCAGAAAAATTAGTGACATAAGCCCAATTCACTGCGGATCTTCATGCCTTATAACTGTGCCCCTTGTACTGTTGTAGGAGTTCACCAGTGATCCTGCTATTAAAAATAAGTTATTTAGTAAGAAGCTTAAGAGTTAATATAAGGGAATTGCTGTTTGCCATTTTTTCTCACCAGTCAAGTCTACGGATGGTAGAATCTAAGCAGTTAACAGCATCATTTGACAGGGAGATACAACTGACTTGCTGCTTCAAGTCGTCAACAAGATCTCTAGTTTGTGATATTGAAAAGATTAAAGAACTCAACTTATAAAGTCTGCATTTAGCACGAGGAAAATAATGAAAAAAGAAATAAATATAATAAGAACTCACTGATGTGATTCTATCCAAGTTACTCTCCTACCAATTTGAATGTCAACCTTGTGAACAGTTCCATCAACACCTTCAGCTATAATTTCAGTTTTCGTAAAACAAGTAGACATGACACTAATGTGAAAATAATGTGAAAATAATGGGAAAATAAATCACAAGTTATTTATCATATGTGAATTACAATTTACTACAATCTAATAATCAGAATGGTGGGAACCTTATCTAATCACTTTGGATTTATAAATTGGAAACTTCAATTGGCTCAGTAACATGAGATCTGCAATCCAATGCTCTCACAGGACAATCATAACCAGCCGATACGGTCACAGATCCATACTCATTGAACTTCACTGCATTCACCTTAAAGAAGCAAAGTCTATTTATGAGGTCAATTGCAACGGCTTGTAATTAATCCAAACGAAAGGACTTAAATAGATATTGACTCATGCAGTGAAAGACAAATAAAAGAAAACAACTCGACAGACTTCATTGCTGGTCAGCGAAATTCACAAAGCACAAAAGTTAAATATTCATCAAACATTCGTTTAATCCTATAATATTCACAAACTCAAGAGAGAGCCCACCTTTACAGGTCTGCGAGGGATATGGAATCTCATTTTGACTTTGGTGAATCAAAGAGCTTGGTTACATTGCTTTGAGGACTTCAAATGTTAAATAATTGTAGAAGGACATACAATGGTCAAAATAATACAAAATAAGCATCAATAATTATCTGTGTGCTAACGAAGGGGTCAACCTAATCAAAACAATTCAATGTGCAAATTTTCAAATCTCTTCACTAGTTAGGCTATCTTCCAGAACAACCAAAATCAATGTGTAACTTCTCTAAAATCACGTTTGCTAGTTCCACAAGCAAATCATTAATTGTCAGACTTCTCTAAACTCAAATTTTGTGAATTTCAACCAATTGGGATACTTTAACATCAAAGTGTTGAGTCCCAGCTCCCAAAAATCAATGCTCATATCAAGCCCAAAGCATCAAGTCACTTAGAACAAGTTTGTAAGTCTCGCGAAGACTCGCCAAGTACGCTTTTACACTTTTCAGCATTGTCTTTCTTGTATTTTCATACTGTACTTTTATACCTGCAAATTTGCATGCTAAACAACGACGCCGCACTGCATGAAAACTACAACTATAATCACAAAACCAAAACCAAAACCAAAACCAAAAATAAAAACAACTAAGATAAAATTCACCCGAACAACATTCAAAATTTAAAACAACTCAAAATTTAATCACAAACATCACACAAAACTATAATTGCAACTAAATTAAGACGTCTCTATCGGATGATCAGGAATCCCTCGGAGGAGGTAACCTACGGTTGCTAACGAGGCTTCACACGGACTAAATGAAATTATGAAACTTATTAAGTTGAGTTTAGTAAGTTCATTTGGACTAAGTGAATCCAATAGAAAATAGTGGTGTCGGAATGAGGAAACCGTAGGATCCTAACCGGTGTCGCTCTAATCAACTTTAACATACCCCCATAAAATTTAAAGAACTTCAACCATAGGACCACCTGATTTGACATTATAACTTGACACAATAGAAAACTCAAACTCGTCGCGGCAGGAGCTTGGAGTTAGCATGGTAAGCTGCACAACCATCTTCAACAGCAAAATCTGTCTTCCCCAGCTAAACCAATCATCATTCCTTAGATTTAAACTACAAAGTCATAGGACTTCGAGGTTGTTTGCTTATGCAATGTAAATCCTCACCTTATCTTTAGGCTTTTGCATAGCTCTGCTATACAATATAAACCCTAACTCGTCTTAGGATTCCGAGGTTATCGTTTGTCACGACCTAAATCCTCACATCTTCCAGGCTATTTGTGTGATCGTTTCACACGATGTAAGCCCTAACTAATAAAATTGGCAGGATGAAACACCTAAATATTTCTCCTCAAAATTGAATTCAAACATTAGGATAGCTTGGGAAGTCACTGAGGTTCCCCTCTGGATCCATGACATCCTCTAGTTCTTCCTCCTTTGGACTATACAACAAAATGTTACAAATTTGAATCAATCCTCTTTCACACCTCTTTGTCCGATCTCATTGAAGAGTCCAACCCTTTGAAACTCCTTGAAGATAATATTTCCTGATTTTTATCGAGAGTCTTCTTATGTGACTTTGGTCATTTAAGATGTAATTAACTATAGGGGTTTGCCCTTATAGGAAGCATGTCCGAACCAATATAAACCGTATTTAATTATTTATATTAAATAGGGGAACTTGTCGGGAAATATAAATGTTTCGCAGACCAAACGGATGTCATATATTCCTTAGTTTATTTGATCGAGTCTCATCCTCAAGTCTTGTGTTTGTCCTTCGGGATAGATACAAGATATGAGGTACAGTGCTTTTTCATTTAAACTATGAAAAATGTGGGGTCAGTTTGATTTCATATTTTCTAAAATTATATATATATATATATATATATATGTAAATTAAAACGTCTTTTCAAAGTGGGCGACGGGATTTAGATTCCGGTGACCGACAGTTTCTTACGGGCAACCCCACCAACCAAAAATAGCTCTGATAACCATTTGGATAATAGCAGGTTTAAGCTCAAATGAATTAGCAGCTACATCAAGATTTTGAATAGATAAGTGAATTTCATCTGCTGTAGGATTTGCATAATCTCGTAGGGGTCTAGGTTGGTGTTCATGTTCTATTCATTGATTGTTCACGTTGTATTGTATCATAATTTCTAGATTCTATTCTCAGTCTTCTAATTTTTCTAACAGCATGTTCTGATTCCGAATCGTAGGGTATAAAATTTTCAGGTTCAAATTTATGCATGTAATTTGAAATCATTACACAAAAAATAGTTAAATAAATATGAAAATAAGTTGCAATTCAAGTAAAAATTTTCTAATAGTTCTAATTTGTCTGTTACTCTAATTATGATTCTTGTTTACTCCCCGGCAACGGCGTCAAATACTTGACAACGACTTTATATATGCTTGCAAGTATTTAATACTGCTGCTAAAAGATTTAATTTCTCAGCAACGACATCAAAAACTTGACAACGGTTATAAATTCGATAAAGATGTATATATATAATATTAAATAATGGTAAAGTCACACTTATCAACGCAAGTATATATATCATTCAAATAATATAGGACTCTAATGGAGTCCTAGATATTGATCCCA